>OMLC01067371.1:0-13255 GCA_900302585.1 Regalecus glesne | reverse complement strand
AGAGAGAGAGAGAGAGAGAGAGAGAGAGAGAGAGAGAGAGAGAGAGAGAGAGAGAGAGAGAGAGAAGGTCACCAGGAGTTACATTGGGTCTTTGTGGGTTTAGAGGAAGCATATGACAGGTGCTGAGAGAGGAGGTGTGGTACTGTATGAGGAAGTGGGGAGTGACAGGTGTGTAAGAGAGGAGCAGGATATGTATGAGGGCAGTGTGACAGTGGTGAGGTGTGTGGTAGGAATGATGGATGGGTTCAAGGTGGAGGTGGGGCTACATCAAACATTGCTTCTGAGCTCTTTCTTGTTTGCAATGGTGATGGACAGGTTGACGGACGAAATCCGGCAGGAGTCTCCGTGGACTGTGATGTTCACAGAGGACATGGTGATTTGTTGCAAAAGTAGGAGCCAGGTTAAGAGGAGCCCGGAGAGGTGGATGTATGCACTGGAGAGAAGAGGAATAAGGGTCAGTAGGAACAATTTGGAATACATATTCGTGAATGAAAGGGGAGATGACAGAATGGTGAGGATCCAAGGAGTCTTGTGAGAAAGGTGGATGAGTTTAAATACTTGCGTTCATCTGGTCTAAGTGATAGAGAGTGTGGAGGAGAGGTGAAGAAGAGAGTGCAGCCAGGGTGGAGTGGGTGGAGATGAGTGCCAGGGTTGTCTGTGACAGAAGGGTACCAGCAAGAGTGAAAGGGAAGGTTTACCAGTTGGTGGTGATAACTGCTATGGTGTCTAGTGTGGCGACAGTAGCGTTGACAAAAAGACAGGAAGTGGAGGTGGTGGAGTTGAAGATGCTGAGATTTACATTGCGAGTGATGAAGAAGGACAACATTAAGAACTAGTATATTAGATGAACAGCTCAGGTATCCAACCTCAGCTGTTTGGAGACAATGCAAGAGAAGCCAGACTGAGATGGTCTGGACATGTGTGGAGGAGAGATGCTGGTATACTGGGAGAAGGATGGTGAATATGGAGCTGCCAGGCTAGAGGAGAAGAGGAAGACCAAAGAGGAGGTTTATGATGTGGTGAGGGAGGACATGCAGGTGGCTGGTGTGACAGAGGAAGATGTAGAGGACAGGAGGAGATGGAGATGATAATCTGCTGTGGTGGCCCCTAACAGGAGCAGCAGAGCAGTAGTAGATGTAAAACATGGCATTTATGGATTATTTTAGTCTTCGATTGTTTCACATATTTGCATGGATTCCTCATTTTGTGGATTGTTCACAGGAAGGTGTGCACGTGGCAAAAAATGCTAAAGCGGATGAGGAAACCACAGATGAACAAAAGAAGGTTATGAAGACACAAGACATCAAATACGTGGAGATGAAAAGAGTCGCTGAGGCCAAGGTAAAGGCTAACGTGTATGAAAAAAGACTTCCATTTTTGGTTGAGATCTAATCAAAGGTTACACCAACAGATGATACTGTAGTGTAAGCCTGGAAAACTCATACAGGAATATCTTCATTTGGATTTGTCTTCAGATACATATTGATATGTATTTTCTGGCAGCTGACACGAGGTCTACAAACCCTCTGCAGTCAAAATATATTCTTATTATTTTAAGACTACAATAGAGTATCTCATCGTATATGAAAAAAAATCACACCGTATAACAAATAGCCATTGAATGTGACATTGAATTAAGTTAACAACTGCAGCTATCTGATGCATTCTTAGTTCAAAATTAATGCATTTCTCCCCCTGTGGGGAACTCTCCTCTGAAACACAGCCAAACATCCAGTCCTTCTCATAGAACTCAGTGCCTCCTATAATCTCTTTTCCTTCTTCTCAATTGCTGTAAGAAAATCGAAAGGTTGAAAGCATCGCTCCATCTCCTGGATGCTGAGGGCAAACAGAAAAACAAACACACCTTCTTTGTGGACTCCAAGAAAGAAGGTAAAGGAGTGTATTGTTACTGGTGTAAATGTAAATACCTTTTCAAAACCATACAGAGCTCAGTGAACACCAGTCACTCTAAATCAGGCTTGTTGACTGACCTCGCTTGTGCTCGTAAAGCTCTGACCATAAGTTTTTTTTCTGAAATCTTCCTCTTTATCTCCGTCTGTTGTTCCCTCAGTGGTGTCGTTTGACCTGGCGAAGCACCTGAACACAGCTCCTGAATTAGTGAACCGTGTGTACAACAGACCCACCTTGCAAACACTGGAGACCAAGAGCATCCAGGGAGCTGTGCAACCTCTCACCATAAAGGTCCAAATACAGACTAGTAAACTCAGTGGGCAGCCTTTAACAATAGCAGTCTTTCATTCATTAGATTACATATGAACACAATTCCTACTCATCCCTCAGATTTTATCCTCACCTGACGAATGCACTGCAATCCGTTTAACATTTCTACTAGTTCATTATGCATGAACATGGTCAGATATGGCCATTGTATGGTCTGGTGTTCATAGTTCACATTGTTCACAGCTTTCTCTTTTTTTCTCCTGTAGAAATTGGTCAAGCAGAGGAATCACCAGTATAAGATTCTCTCCCAGAGGATTGACAGGGAAAAGAAGATGTTCGTCATCAGCCAGAAGATCCAGACTCGGAAAGACCTACTGGTGAGGAGATGATGGTGAAATAGGTTTCGTAGTTTGAACCTGTGCTTCAGCCTAATCCTCATCAACATCTTGTCCAGTTGTCTTAGTAACCAGCATTTGCCTTTCTGCAGGCAGTGTAGGATTTTGGGTTTGGGATTTCTTCACTTGTCCTCAGACTCATAATAACTGGTGTTTCTCCCACACCTCAGACTTGAAGTTAAAGAACATTAAACTTGTCTGGAGGGGTGGTTGACTTTGAATAATCACCCATTTATATATAAAGATTTAAAAACAGAATGAATTGCTCATGCCTGTTCAAGCCTGTGCAGTACGATGAATTGGGATGTGGCCACATTAGACATTACAAGAGGAAGAATTTAAATCATATTATGAGGTAATAACTTATACTTGGAGGATGGCCCGCTGTATCATAATTTTTAATAAGCTATTAGAAAGCCAATTACATGCTCTACCATGCTAGCTTTAGCATCAGTGTGAAGGTAGCGGGTTTTCAGGCTCTCTTCTCTATTCCAGGACAAGACCAAGAAAGTAAAAGTACGCAAAGAGACACCCAATGCCCCAGCCATCTACAAGTTTCAGCCCAAGAGGAAACGCTAACTGAAGATGAGTCCTTCTCACACAAAGTAATGCTCCCCATCAACAGCCTGATTCCTGTCATTCTGGGACTGATGGATTATGGAACAGGGTGGACTGTGTGGCCTTGTTGCACAACTTTCTGTGATGGCCACAACACGAGGCAAAGTTTTGCTCTCTTCGGTTTTGAGGGTGTTTTTTTCTTAAGTTGCATAGTATTTTATACATGAGGAGTTTTATTTTGAAAAATGTAATCGGTGAAGTTCCTATCTGATACTTTGGATCAAACTTGTTCAGGGTCAGTAGTTTTGTTGTTGTACCAGGAGGTGGCACTGGTGTTCCTCAGTACACAATAACTAAACAACGTTTTGTTTGTGACTGGAGATCTGCGGGGAATAAAAACAGCAGAACACGGTGTGATGTTCGCTGCACTGTAGCCAGGCAAATCATTTGCGGGATCAGAAATTGATAGAAATTAGGCTCCGGCATTAATTCTATCTTTGATGGTGTAATCATTTGGCTGTATACATTTAATTTCAAAACCTGATCTGTCATTTATTAGACCATTTAAAAAAACAAAGTTGGAATCTGAGTTGAATATTATAAATAAACATTTTATGGTTATCTCAAATGACTGAATTTAGAAATATGAGCCCTTTTTATGCCAATATTATCATTCCCCACTAAAAATAAGCCTTTTAAAAGCATCAGGAAATATGAGAGCCTCGTTCGGTTGTTTAGTTTTAGTCCTTGTCATCAGTTCAGGTGGAGTATTATCTCCACAACTAACTCGGCGTGACTGCCTATTTATCACTCACTCTATTTGTGTCCACCTTCATCCTTTGGTAAGTGTTCCCGTTTCAGGAGGCGACAAAGCGTGGTGCGTTTGTGCGTTCCTCCAGCACAGACTGTATTGCGTACTGTATTGAGGAGTAGCATGCAGGCCCAGTGCCCAGCAGCAGATCACAGTGAGCCAGCCTTGATTGATCACTGTGGTGGCAGCGGCTTCATAAATGCAGCCCATCCATCAGAGACTCTCTCGGGAGCCGCTGGAGGAGGGAGAGGGAGGTAGAGATTGAACCTGGCAGAAATGTCACCAGACATCAGAGAGGTGGTGGATGGGCCGGAAGCGAGTCACCACAGGGCCTGGTCCAAACACTGCTGACCAGAGCAAAGGTGTGCCAGCCATGAAAGATGGACCACACTGCAAAAAAATGTCAAGCTTATCAAGGTATTTCCTCCTTCCTCAAGTCTGATGGTACTCATTTCAAGATGTTGCTGCTGATGGATCTTCTTGCTTGTTTCAATACATCACACTCATTTCATGGTTATCAGACGTATTATGAGGAATTTTCACAAAGCATGAGAAGAAGACTTGATATAAGAAACTTGATTTGAGATTATCTGTTCCTTTTGAATGTCTTGAAACAAGTAATATGGTCATTTAGTAAGAGCTACTACTTAAAACAAGCCGGATGAGACTCAAAACAAGATAAACTGGTATTTTTTCCTGTGGGCAGATAATGAGAGTGATCAATAGTGGTGTCCACTCAGTCTAATTTACCTCGTTACCAAAAAAAAAGAAAAAGAGTTTATGGAGTGAATCTGAATCAAATCCTCGACCATAGGACTATAATTACTTCTGTTATCTTTCTCTAAACACAGTGTAGATGTCCCTGAGCCATGCAAGGTAAAGCCAACAGTGGATGTTTATTAATGTGAACATACTGGACATAAAATATTCACTATATTACACACTTGCATCCTTTTCATTACCCAATTCAATCACACAGCACATACACATGCACACACACCCGTGGCAGGTCAAGGTCCTCTATGCTGGCATTTCGGTGTTGACCGTGCCGGAATTGTGTTCTACCCGGTGACAGGATGACTGACGTCCTTGGTTGACTCGTTGGCTCACTCGTCCCCCTCCCCACTTTGCTTGCTCTGTTTTGCATGCATCCCCCCACACCACTTCCTCCGCCTCCGCCTCGTCTTGCGTCACACCACTAAGTAAGAGAGCGTATGCCTGTGTACGCATCTATCGGGGACCTCAGACCCGCCATGCACCCGTTGGAGGGGGTGGAGGTCTTTTTAGGAGAGCCCGCAGGGTCAAAACACTGTGTGCGTAGTTCCGGGACCTCGCTCTCTCTCTCCCTTTCTCTCTGTATCTGCATGGGGCTAGCACAGACGAGCCTCTGTTTTCTACTCAAGCTCTCCTTTCATTACCCTCGAGGAACGGGAGTCACTACAGGCTGGGGTACTGGCAGGGCTCGGGGTGGAGGCAGTGGGGTGACCCTCTGATTTAAAAGATATTGGGCACAGACAGGCATTCCTCTATTGTCTAAAGGCTCGTACGTTGGCTTTGCATCCTGTTTACCCCCTCCCCCGCGCCCTCGTACTGTAGCCAGAATGACCCAGTGTCAGTCCCTTTTAAGCAGGGGACGAGCTTGCAGAGGTAGGGTGACCTGTGGGAGTCGCACAGCTGCGGGACGTGACCCCTGACCCCCGGTGCACGGTCGGAACTGTTTTAGAGTGAAAGTGCAGGCTGGTTAAGGGGGACACACTTCAATGGAGCTTTGTTTTATGTGGGGAGAAACGTGAGTTTAGCTAATGGAAGGGTCCCCAGGAAAAAAAAGAGCAGTGGTCTCTGTAGAGACCGGGAGAGAGGGGGGACGTTTCTGTTGATGTCCTAGCCCATTTTAACGGTGCATGATGCATCCATCCTCAAATGGATCTGCTTCATGTAATGACCATGAAACCAGCTGCCAGCTCAGCTTGACATATTTTGTGTGCTTCTTCGTCTGCAGAAAGCTAATATTTGACTTACATGTTCAATACATCCATGTTATCTTCCCCCAACCTGGAGTCAATCGAAGTGAACAGGGTTCAGGGAATTTTTGCATTAATATCAGCTAATTGCTTGGTTAGTTAGCTTGGTTTTATTAAATTCTGAATGCAGTGAATCATGCATCCATGGAATGGAATGCAAATCAGCTGTGTGGCACTATAACGCCTTCCTCCCGGCATTAAGCAGCAGTTGATCTTCATGCCCGAGAGCAAGGCACCTCCACCTCCCTCATTCATCCACACACAGTGGTCCCTCACTCTAAAGCAAGTCTGCAGAGCTGAGGTTAAGGATGGTTAAGGACGGTACTAATCGATCCTTCAACGAGAGAGAGAGAGAGAGAGAGAGAGAGAGAGAGAGAGAGAGAGAGAGACCCCTGAAGTCAAATTCCACGTAGTGAAAACTTACATTGCCAATAAATAGACACTGATTGAGAACAGAGATCCGTTGTAATTGGATGCAGCAAGCCGCAAAAAACTAGACTGTTTTTTTCCCACTGTGATTAAGGTGTAGCAGCTATCAAGTCACCATTATATAGTTTGGGATCCTTTGACTGAAGCTAACACAAATAGTTTCCATCCATCCATCTACCAATCTGTCCTACTGGTTATATGAAGTTGGGTATAGTGGCAATACTGGAGCCTGTTCCACTGCTCATGGACAAGTGGCCACTCCATCTCAGGGCGGGCATGGGATTAAGGCTGGATACCCTTCCTGATGAGCCAGAGGTGGTGGGTTGAACCCTCCCCTTCCGGCTTGTTGTTACTCCCATGTTTTACACTTCATTACAAATTCCATCAAAATATATTGTAACCATGTTCTATGTAACCATGTTAGTATCATTTAGCCCAACTCCATGGTCCAGATGGAGAAAAAAAATATTTATTGAGTGTGAAAAGTTTTAGATTTCAGTTTTAATGCAGATAAAAAAATACTACATTACATTTATAGCATCTCATCTTTTATTTTAAGGGTGTGATAGCTCAGTTGGTTGGGTGGTTGTCAAATAATTAGAAGATTTAGAGTTCAGTCCCCAGTTCCTTCAGAAAGTCACTGAACTAACTGCTGGGCCCAGCAGCTGCTCTCTGCTCCTACACAATGAGAGGTCCATTTTCCTTGTCACTATTAGTCCCAATATTGTGGGGTGGACATGGACTTTGATGGAGCTTGCAGGATTAAGGCCAGATGCCCCTGCTGATTTTCTGTGGTGGGTTTGAGCCCACTGCCTCTGGCTCATCAGTTCCTGAAGTGGATGCTCTACCAGCGAGCCACCGCGGCCACCTGCTGACTTAAATTCATCTATGAATCAAAAAGAGGTTACTTAAGTTGCATTATTATTGCTATTTTCCCCACTTGAGAAAGGAGGACTTGCTCCTATGGTATCATCACTATTACTCACGGCCAGAGTATGTTGGCAGATGAGATCAATCATGCACCTGACCTCGGTTAGAGCTCAGACTGAAGAGAAGCTATTGAGGATGACACTCCATGCTCTTTAACCTTGACATGGGCTGATTAATCTTTTGATGGGAGTCAAGAAGGTGAACTTCAGTTGATCGCTCAAGATGATTGCATGCTCCTTCCTTGAGTAGATGGGTCTGCACAAAAATAACAAGACATAATGTCAATGGTTGCCCAGTGAGATGTACTGCTCAGGTTTAGGCGGCCTGGTGAAGGTGCTGACCTTCATTGGAGAAAGTTTCTTCAGAGTCCAGTGGAATGTTGTGATGTCATCATTTTGCTTAGGCCTTGAAATAATGCGAATGTTGGAACCCTCAGAGATATTTTAAGGAAGCGCCAATTGTTGTTTTATTAAATTATTATTATTATTACTAATATTATTACATTAATAGTTATTGCCTATTTAAATGGCTGTTCTCACAGGAATCACTTTCTTGTTTCCATTTTCCTGTTATGTTCACATTACATTAGATTATTTTCCTGGATCAAGATCATTTGGTTCCCAAAGCCCCTTTTCTCTAATGTCCATCCTGTTTTTATCCCAGCCACACAACAACTTATTCGCACCTGGATAAGTCAACCACCAATACTGGCTGGGACATCATTTAATAGCACCCAGCATAGCAATGTGACCCTGCACAGTGTCACTTTAAACCAGTAAATCCCTGAGCCATAAAAGATAGGACATGAGAACATTGCATGGGGAAAACAAATATTTAAAAGCCCAGGTCCAATGAAAGTGCTCAGAAGTCTCTTGGTCTGACAGCCAGCGCAGCTAGAGCAACCAGTGAGTCTACTCTATGAGTCTGTGTTGAGGAAAGTTTTGGAAGTGTGAACAAACTGATACATCTGGTCCCTATAAAGAACCACTGCTTCATGTGATTTAGACCAGAACGATGAAATATAGCCTCAGTCACCCCTTGCCCAGAGAGCTCCTTCATCTTGAGAACTCCTGTCGGAGGTTAAAGTTTTGTTGTTTTTCTTCATAAAAGGACCACATCGCTTGTTCATTTACCCCTGCCTATCCCAAGCAGGACTCAGAAACATTTACTTCAACAGCTTATACATGTGCTCCAGCAAGTTCTCCCGCTGCCACACATGCTCACGTACACTGTCACTACCACCACTTGTTGATTTCCATGAAAGATCAGAGCAGCTGTTAAGGACTGTGGTTTGGCCACTTGATCCTTATAACCAGAAAGAGGTCAGAGTGAGATCCTGGAACGGGCTGCACAGAGGGCATCATAAAGTGTCTCAGGTGTGTGAGTGTCCGTGTGTGTATGGCAGCAGGACAGAGGCAGGGGGTTTGCAATATTTATATTACGTTACTCAAATAACATGGTCAGGAGCAGTTGTCCCTGCGGTAGATTGTTATCATAGCCTGCTGAGGTTGAAAACCAATGCTGTGCTCCTTTTGCTATTTTCTCAGCTCATCTCGATATGTGCGGAATATGTTGTAAAGGCTCAGTGATCAGGTGCATGTGTGTGCGTGTGGGTGTGTGTGTTCATTTGTATATATATCCATCCATGTACATTTGAGCGTGCCTGTTCTCAGTACTGACAGAGCCTGCATGCACTGTGATCTAACACTTTCCTCGTCACTTCCTTAGGTCAGAAACTGAAGCAGTGCTTAAAAGAGAGAGTTGCAAGGTGTGAAAAAAAGCATCAAACCATGTGCAAGACTCTTGTTTCACAACGTGGTCCAGTAGATTATCACAGGAAGCAAACATGGCTTCTACCAATACTTGCCAGCAACAGTAGAGCAAACACACACTCATGCTTTTTAAGCATGATGCACTAACAGAAAGAGAAGGCATGGTACTGTAATGGGAAGTTAAAAGAATTCCTGCCACATGAATTGTATTCAAAGCTTTACTCGATATAATTTCTCCATTATTAGATCATTACTTCAATCATCCAGATCATGGAGTCAGGTGACCTAATACTAGCTGTCATCTTAACCATGGTTGGAGACACTCTCCAAGCTCTGTATCCATATTAGCTCTTTTGATGGAGTTGGATGAACATCAATGCTGCAGCAAGCACCTACATGTTGGCAGATGACTTCAGCTGGAGTAGAGTTTGAATTGTGAGGCCAGTGCGACCATGTCTCTGTCAGAGAGATGGTCAGAATGACTGTTGAACAATGTGGCGGTGTAGTTTGATTAAATTTAGTTTTGTTACATTAGTATTGGTCTGAGGATTGCATTTTTACAAGGGTCCAAACTATTCACCGGTGAGCTGGCAGTATGCAAGCAGCAAAGATTATCTTGTTTGTAGTCCGAGAAATCAAAGTCAACAGGTCGATTCCTTTCTAGCTCCTACATCCAACTACGTTACAACACTGTTTAACTGTAATATCTGTTGATTGATTATGGATGGAATAGTTCAGGAGGTAGGACGGTTGTCTAATAGTTGGAAGATTGGAGGTTTGATACCTGGTTCCCTCAGAAAATGTCTTGAAGTGTCCTTGAGCAAGATCCTGAACGGACAACATGAAATTAGCTTTATTACTTTATACAGTGTATTTGCATTATAAATGTTCATTATTATGCACTGTCCCTAATGAAGATATTATTATTATTATTATTTTTGTTGTTGTTATTGTTGTTATCTTCCGATATCACTGTAGTTTGTTGGATTTTAAATGGAGTAAATGATGCAAAACCTTACAGTATCTAATTTCGAGTTCACAATACTTTTGTTTTCCTAATGGGGTTCTTTCTGTTTCATGATTGAATTATACAAAATAAATCTCAAGTAAATTTTCTTTTATATTTATGTACTATGATACTCAACCCTTTGTTTTGTTGGATAAGAACTTGTTATATTTTCTATAAGTCTTATATCATTATGTAACATTTTTTTCTACTTTTTGCTGCTCAGATCCTCTCTTCGGCCCCCTCTCCTTTTTTTGATAAAAAGGCTAGCATTGGGACTGAATGCGTTATGTCAACAGTAATCAAATACGCTCCAGCAAAAATGCTGCAACGAAGCCTTACCTCATGTCTGGCTTTTTTTGGTCTACATAACGAAACAGCCTGTTCTTGTATTAGTTTTCACATCAGTCACTCTATGGCCTGAGATAGCCTTTAGCCTAGCCACTCCATGCTTAATGCCATGTCAAAAAATCAAGTCTTTTCATACTGACTTGACTTGACCTCATGAACCATAACCCACGCTGAGTCCATTTCCTCATATTATACTGTTGCATGTGTAAATTAATCAAGTGTACATATAAAGGGAATGGATTGAGGTGAAAGTTAATGCCCAAGTAAAACGTTGTAGAAAATTGCCTTGGGTGAGAATGCAAATGCATTGTGGGCAAGGACTCTAAAGTAGAGTGTGGAGTGATTACAAATGAGCATTATATCTACAGTTCAAGGTAGCAGTGTTATCTCGCTGCCCAGGTTAATAAATTAAATCCCTCTACACTGAATTGTTGGTACTTATGACCTTGATAATGCCCTATATCTGACTTAAGGGAACGCCACTCATCCTCGCTTGAGCTGTTTTTAGGCTCATCACACTTAGCCATAATTTCCCAACTTTTCTGTCTTATGTGGCCTTCACATCGGGGGCCGTGGTAGCTCAGTGGTACAGTGCATACAGCGGGAGCTAATAAGCTAAAGGCAGCAAATTTGAACCCACTGCGGAGCATCAGGAAGGGCATCTGGTCTTAATCTTCCAAGCTTCATCGAAGTCTGTGCCCAACCCCAGATTGTTGGGGAACTAAAACGGACCTCTTTCTCACCTTCATGTTGTACACTTCAAATACCTTCTTCATCATTCTGACAGGGCAATGTTGCCACATTTTACTTTACACTTCTTTGATTTCTCAAAAGACAGTTGTATCAACTAGGTAGCAGGGGTTTAAATATTTTCATCAGACCTTTTCATCCTGACGAGATTTCACCGCTCACCCGGATGGCTTCCTCAGTCCTGACACTGGGTGGAGTAACCCCACTGCTCATCCCTTCGGAATAGTGGCACATGTCTTTTTGAAAGAGGACCTAAGTGGGGACGGGCATTCGCAGCACACATTCCTGTGGCATGGTCTGAGCATGACATCACTCACCCAGGCAACCTCTGCTTTCCCTGAACTGGTACAGAGAGCTGACCCAGGCAATGACCTCTCCTTCCTCCCTTCCCCCTCAACTTTCCTGAGTCTGGGCCAGAGGGATGTGTTGGGGGAATCGCTGAGGTGGTGGTGTTATGTCAGTGTTATAAGCAGCAGACAAATGATGCCGTAACTGCCACTCAGGGTCCTTTTTCAAAAATAAACATGGCACGACCGCAGGGATAACTAGGGAGATAAGTCCACCTAACCGTAGTGTATTTAAACTGAAAACTAACATCCAGGGAATAGATTTAAACATCTCCTGGTTGCTTTACTACCCAGATGACTGAATGTATCTACATAGACTTTAAATAATAGTATAGTTTTTCTCTTTAGTGCTGAAAAGCTGTCTTTGTCAGACTAACTACTGATGACCCCTCTGTAATCTGGATGTACTCATCCCAGATGAAGCTATATGAAACTATGTTGGCATATTCGGTATGGTGAAAAGATGCATGCCGAGTGGGTCCCCTGACTCCTTCTGGAGTGAAGCAGGGAGGATTCACAGGGAGCAGTGATATACAATCTTAATCTGAAATATAACCTGGTTCAGTGCCTGAAAGATCATAACCCTGACCTGATACCTTACCTATGTAATCCACCAGTCTGCTCTTTGTGCAAGTCTTGGAGAAGTGCACTCTGAAGTCATGGCAGCGGTGGAGGGACTCGAACTATTGTTAAAACTTTTTTGAGAGCTTCATCTTCACCGCACCATCACTTGCTGTACACATTCCTGATTGAGGTCAAAGCCTTTTTTGATAATTTTCTCCCACACAACATGGTCAGTTGGCTAAGCAAAGCCATGGTCCTGGAGCATTTTTTGGTCCATTAGGGAATAGCTGCAAATGCGTGTGAGAGAGCAAAAGAGTGCAAAAGCAAAAAAAAAAAAAACCATCGTGGCTGAGATTACATTGTATCTCAATAACCTGAATCTCAAGCTACGGAGTGAGAACACCATGTGTGAGCTGATATCAGCAGTGCGTGCTTTCTAGAGGAAACTGGAGGTTTTCAAAAGTGACCTACAGCTAAGCCTTTTAAATCTGTTCTACTACACATATTCCTAAGATTCCAAAGGGCACTCTTTTATACTTCATCATACCATTTTAAGCAGGGACCCATATTCCATTTATTTGTTACTTTCAGGAGGGACTCCTCCACCTCTCAAAACTTTTGGAACAGACCAAAGGAGAAGATTATCCTCAGAATCATGTTGATTCAAAGAGAAACCGATTGAACATTTCTAGATTCACTTTGATGACTTTGTATTAGGAAAGCAAGTCCTACTTCACATTGGAAACCTCATTTCTTGTCGGAAATATCAGGGAGTTCTCTGCTGAAGCGCAACAAATCTTCCCATGAGCCAGTGCTGCTTCTCTGTTATGTGAATTGATTGACCTCCAGGAAAACCTTGTAGTGCAAGAGGCATACCATGATGCTCTCCCCCTCTGGACAGAGATGGTTTCTGCAGCTAACTTCCCTCGTCTGCATAAGATGGGACTTCACATTGTCACATTTGGCTCAACATACAGCCTTGAATCTGGACTCTCAATAATGAAGCCTGTGTAGAACAAGTACCGCAGTTGACTCACCAATGACTCAACTACGTTCAGTTGTAGTTGTGGCAACACATGAAAGGTTCCCATTCTCTCATTAAGTAACAGTGTTTGACACCGTGTACAATGGTGATGTTAT
>OMLC01067370.1:0-11939 GCA_900302585.1 Regalecus glesne | reverse complement strand
GTGGTTGGTTTTTTGGCTTGGTCTGTTCCTTTCTTTGCCACATTTAACTTCCGTGTTATTTATATTACTATAATTATTCTTATTTTTCATGATTATATGGGATTATATGCAAGATACTTTGTAACCCTGTGTTTGTAAAAGTGCTATATAGATATACTTTTAGCCCCTGACACGGACTGAAGTCACAGCTTCAGGAGCAGACACGCTTGATCCGAGCTGAGGGTGGTCCTATTGCAAAAGCTGGGGTCATGTTGTCATTTCATCTAGACCTCCTCCACTCCCTCATTGACAGGAACCCACGTAGAGAGAGACGTAACGTCATATGAGGCCATTGCTCCATTCCTCTTCCTGATGATCTCCCTCCTCACCTTTTCAACCAAAAATCCACAGTGTTCTGTGATGTTCATAACTAGCTAATGGATGCCAGAAACGTACAGATGTTCTACGTCAGTGAGTTATTTACACAAACAATATGCCGTAATGGTACATACTGTTTATGTATCCTAGGAAAGACTAGACTAAGAGTAGCTTCTCTTGGGGATGATACGAGATTCTGTCAATGGCATTTTCCTGTTCTAACCGCTTCAGACAATCGATAACCTTTTGTGTGTGTGTGTGTGTGTGTGTGTGTGTGTGTGTGTGGCTACAGCCGGGATCTCATTTCAGAGACTCATAAGTATTCAGGTCTCTGAGTAACATCATAACTTTCTCATGATAGGCTGTCTGGTTTAATAGAACAGCGTATCTACCTTCATCCAATGGAAGGAGAGAGATGTTATTGTTCTCGAGGGGCAGCAGAGCTCAGGAGGTAGGACGGCTCGTCCACTAATCGGAAGATTGGCGGTTCAAATCCCCTTAAGTACCCTTGGGTAAAAAGACACTCGACCCCATAACTGCTCCCTGGGGTATTTCCTCTGCCCACTACTCCTATATAACATGCAGAGGACAACTTTCCTTATAAGAATGCTCTGACCAAATAAAGTGGCTTTCTGTTCTTTACAGAGAGACGTGAGCGCCTTCCTCTGGTCTCTGGTAGGTTGGATGGTGGCACCTTTGCATTGCTGAGGCAGGCTGACACCTTCTTTCCCAGTTTGCTCCACTACCGTGTCCATGATGCTGGCGTTATAAATAGCAGATTCTTGTGGCTGTAATCAGCAGCATCCAGCAGCAGGATTTGTCTTGCTGTGACAGTGAAATGCACCCTCTTAGCAAGCATGCCTTCCTCCACCTGGGTGACTGGTCTGTCAGAGTGATGCTTGTTCCTGGCTCCTCATGATGGGATCGAACCCACCATGCCCAACTCGGTGGCATGTGCTGAGCCACCGCGGCCCAAGACAATGAAGCGTATGTGTAGAACACAGAACGTATGGCATCCAGAATCTAGACAAGGAGACAAGCTGCAGGAGTCAATGTGAAAATGAGGTGCCACTCGGGTCTGGGACATTCCAGTTTGCCAACCCCTGAGCTCCATAGTTCGCGGACAGCCTCACAGATGACAGCCTGCAGCACAAGCCCTGATATCAAGAAGACCCACAGTGACATCCAGAGAGAGAAATCGCATAAACGGGTGAGAACGCTATCATTTAATAGGCTATTCTGCGACAACGTGTTCATTTGAGCAAATGGAGATTTTGAACCGAATGACCCATAGCTGTTGTGTTTTATGCTCAGGCCTGAGGGCTGACTGCTGTACATGGCTGGGGTGAAAAGGAGAGGCTCACCTCCCACTGGCCTGGGCTTTTGTTCAGTCTGGTATTTGGTTGGTAATAACACCACACACCCCCCCAAAAAAATAGCAAAATGTAAACGGTTTATTTTATCGTGGTTTTATAATTCCATGAATTCATCAAAGGAAATGAACGTACTTAATGATCCTAAAAAGCCAACTGAAGAGTTGTTACATGAGGTAAAACTTGATTTGTGCTTATTTACGCCTATTAGCGGTTCTAAATGTAGGGCAACACGGGAGGATAAGATATTCCTTTATCAGCTTCCCTTATCAAATTTGCTGTGTTACAGCAGCAAAGTGGGAAGGGAGCAAGACGGATGCATGAAAAATGACAATACAAGGTAGGGGAACTATTACAAAACTCTAACGGGTTATGCACCAAAAAAAACAGACCTGGTACTTAAATGTGTTAAATTGCACACGAGGGTATATTTGTATTGCACAGTGGATTTCTATGGCACTGATTATAGTACACCTTGTTGCACGTTAGAATGAAATACTGAAATACTGCATGGTATGAAGTCCAGTTGTCAGTTTTGGTGTGAATGTGGTCTAGTGGGAGAGCAGTACTAGTGGTCAAGTCTGACAGCTCCTAGAGGGATGGTGCTGCAATAAAGCTCCTTCACACACGTCAGATGGAGAAGCCTGTTGCTGAAGGAGCTCTCCATTGAGGGAGTCTTACATGGAGTGGGAGTCATTTTCCATCATGGATGACAACATGGCTGTCATTTTCCTTTTCTCCCACCACCTCCACAGTGTCGAGGAGGCGTCCCAGGACAGAGCTAGTCTTCTTGATCAGCTTATCAAGTCTCTTCCTATCTGAGGCTGAGATGCTGCTGCTCCAGCAGACCACTCCAAAAAAGATGGCTGGTGTCATGAGATGTCTTGAGGAGTGACCTCTGACCTCCGGAAGACCTCAGTTTCCTCAGCAGATACAGTCTGCTCTGGCCCTTCTTATACAGTGCTGTTGAGTGGTCAGTCCAGTTTATTGATCGGTGAACCCCCAGGTACGTGTAAGATGTCGCCATCTCCGTGTCCATCCTCTGGATGTTCACCGGTGTCAGAGGGGAGTGTCCACTTGTGGAAATCCACCGCCAATTCTTTGGTTTTCCCCACGGCGACCCAGTGGTTACCCTCACAGCAAGAGGGTCCAAGGTTTGAATCCCTGGTCACTCCAGCTCTTTTCTGTGTGGAGTTTGTGTGTTCTCCCCGTGTCTCTGTGGGTGTCCTCCCGGGTGTTCCGGTTTCCTCCCACCATCAGAAAGACATGCATGTTAGGGTTAATAGTCCTGCCTGTGTCCCTGAGCAAGGCATTAGAAAAAGACAACTGGAGTTGGTCCCTGGGGAGCTGGTCACTGCTCCTAAACAATAGGATGGGTTAAATACAAGGAACACATTCATTGTAAGCACACGACAACTTAAAGTGACTATTTTTCTAGTAATGTCGATGGGCTAGTTTGGACTTTATATAAAGCTCAAGTATGTTTTGCCACTGCGGAAATGTTTTTTCTCTGGAGAAAAATTCTTTACAATCAGAAAATTATTTCTCTGATTGTAAAGCCTGCCTGGCCTTTGTACTAGTTCAAGTAAAGTCCACGCCTCCTGTGGGATTGAAGGAAACGTAGTCCAGACAAGCATGCAGTATGTTTCCAAGCACGTTTCCAAGCAGTATCGGAGCCTAATCAACTCTGTGCTGAATAGGTGAGAAGCAGATACATGCCACTGAATTAGGAACAAACACGGAACAGCCACTTTATAATTAACTAGGGATAATTGCCGGATCTGTTTTAGCAAATACTGGAATCCAGGTGCCTTTAGTCACATCTGCCATAGGAGGATCCAACTTAAATTATTAAGCACCATCTGCCCTGTTTGGGTTCAAACACCAAGGCTTTCTGAGATGCTAAATACCGGCCATTAATTCAAAGGTGAATTCCGTGGGCCCAGGCCATTTATCACTTGTAACTTTTTATTCAGAAAATTCTTCCCTGTTAACCTTTTGTACCCTATCCCTTGGCTGTGATGGATGGGCTACTTAATAACGGCTCCCAGCACCCCGTAATGAGACAGAAATGAACACAGAATGAGGACCCCTGACTAAAGATGTGGCAGAATAATACATTAGCTAAAACACATTTCTGAAAGAATCCCAGTCTGCAGACCTGTCATGTGATGGCAGGCCAGTCAGGATGTTGAAAGAATTGTGGAAGGAGTTCAATCTTGGGTGCACCATTGTAGCTCAGGTCATTTCTATCATTAAGCTGCAATGATTTAGTATCTTTCATTAAGAAGACAGCCCCTCATCAGTCTGGCTTTAGACCCCCTTGTCTGCATATTCATAAGGCCAAAGACGAATATCCATGTTTAGCTTACAGCTAACACCTGGTACTTCAAACCTTTTACGAGCTAGCTTACTTCTTCTCTCTTGATTACTTTAAATGATTATTAGTTTTCCATAAGGCAGACCTCAAAGCGTTTTTTTGTAAGGATGCCTTATTTCCACTGGTGAGATCATTCAACGTGACATCCAGCTCGGTACGACAGCTGAGATGTCCTGAGTTATTCTCCCTGTCCTCTTTAGCATGCTGATCTGCTGTCGTGCAACACATTATACAAAGCTAGTCTGTGACGGTATGACTGTCAGGGCCGGTTCCCCAGACACAGATTAAGCCGAATCTCGATTGGCGGGGGGGCTCTAGATGGAAAAAGCCAGTTCAGTGTAGGACTTGATCTGTGTCTGGGAAACCAATCCCTGAGATCTAGTCACAGCCTGAATCAGTGGGATTAAGTTTGAACACACTTAAAAACAGCAGACTTATCTACAATTTGATTCTCATTTTGTCTCTCCACAGATATCAGCAGAGCCAGGAAAGATGGCAGATGCCTGCTGATGTTTTTCTCTGAGGGTGTAACGTGAGGCTCCCCTTTGGTTCTTAGGGCGGTTGTCTGGTGATCGGACGGTTGCAGCTTCGACTCCTGCTCCAGTAGAAAGTATATCGAGGTGTCCTTGAGCAAGATACTGAACCCCTAACTGATCCCCAGACGCCACATGATGGTGGCAGCTCACTGCTCCTATACAATAAGATGGGTTAAATGCAGAGAATTACAAATTTCCCCTTAAGGGACTGATAAGGGAACATAATAATAATTAATAATTAAGCTCCTACTTTATGAAATGATTGAATGATGGTGAAACTGATATACAGGAGACATCAGCAAGGCTACATAATACAGTCCAACTATACATTCTAAATACATCCAATTATTCCCCTGCATAATGAAGTCATGGAGTTAACAAGATCAATAAGAATTGGAAGGTAAGCTTTCTATGTGCTGAATGCAGGTACCAACATGAGATGAACTGAAGAAGGATCTACGTTGTCTCCAGTAAATAGAAGAGGCCGTGAAGAAAAGCTGCTTTGAAAGCTCATGTGGACTGAAATAGGTCAGTTCATTAATGGTTTTTCACCAAACTTAGTTTCAGAACTCGGGTGAGACGGTAGAGGGAGGGAGATGAGGTATTGCATCTAATAGATTATGGGATTTTTGTGGATTCTTCAAAGTGCGATAATGAATAACCCAGAATCAAGCACCACGGTTTCCCGAGAACTACACTCCCCAAATGGATGAACGTGGACAGTTTGTATCAGCTTTTCAACATGAAGGCATATTTTGCATTCGCCCCGACTGACACAAACTATCTTTGTGGCACTGAAATAGGTCAGATTTGTGATGAGATTAGGTTTGTTATAAAGGTGTCCTTAACTTCCTGTGTTGAATAGGCCACATAGCCTCCAGTGAGCCTAAGGGGGTGATGACCTTCCTCCAGGGTGGTGTGCCGGCCTTGAGGGCGATGTGAGGATAGGTCAGCAGAAGGGGGCTTTTTATTTCTGCCAAGAAACCCTTTTATGAGTCCATCCCTGAATGTTTTCACATTTAAAGGACCTCATCCCACCCATCTCAAACACGTACGTGGGTATTTTACAAGGGTGGGGTTTTTTTGCTTTTCTCTCAATACGCTGATTTACCTTTAGCTGTAAATTATGAAGAAAAAAAAAGGTCTTTTAAACAACAGAACTGTTACATGGTGCACCTGAAAGCCAACAGAGTTGTTTCTGGGATAGGGAGAGAAACACTGTTATACAATCTATTGTATTAGTTCTTTGGGCACCAGGGTTCCGTTATGGAGGTGGGGGATATACATGGGGGCCTATTTGTCTATTCATACTGAAAGTTCAGTGTTGGTGGTATGAAAACACACACAGGGTCATCATGTTATGTGGGGAAAGCAAGGTCACACAACCCTGGGTGCTCCTCAACTTATACATTTATAAACTGTCCCTGAACGTAGGCTCTACCGCGTATTGTGACTCGTGACCTGTGGAGGAACAATCGCAAAATGTGGATTATTTACAGAGACAAAATCTATTTTCTTACATAGACATGAAAATAAGCTTTACACGGCACAACCCGAGTGGATTTCTTTCTCTCATAGTCATAAGTTCCTTCGCACAGGTGGGCATCAGTGGCTCCTACCCCTCAGGGTGACTAAACGGTTGTATGTGAACACGCTCTAGCAAACAAACACTGCACATGTGCCGTCCCTAGCTCCATACTAGATGGCATCTACACCGAAGGCAGCAGGGTAGCTGAAATCCAATCTTAACGTGCACGATGTCACAAAAACAAATGCACCTGAATCCGGGACCACTCCAACTTGCTAAGACGATCAGTTTTGATTGTCTCCGAGAGACACGACCAAGGCTGGTGGGATTTGTTTTTCGGGACACCAAATTAACGCTGCAGCACAACATATTGAATTCAAATGTCTTTATTTTGAACAGAATTCTCGATAAGGAATCCAACAAATAAATGTTCAAAAAGCAGCAGGAGGAAGTTACTACTTTTAACTTCCTGCCCCCTCAACGTGAGTCATGCTACATACCAACCTCCCACATGCAAAGTTCTGTCACGGAGACCGAAGCTGATCCTGAGGAACTTTCATGCAGGTTTGTGACATTCTGAGCTCGAATGTGAAGAATGACGCTCGTGTTGTGTGAGGTTAAATAAAGATTAGAAAGACCCGGTAGGTGAGCTGGAGGGTGTTGCACAGCTCAGTGAGTTAGAGCACATTACTCATAGGTTCATCCCTTATCACATTTCATTACTAGTCAGTCAGGGCTTCTGTCCTGTCCGTGCCACTAATTGCCTTCTCCCACCTCCCCACCACGGACAGGAAGGAGGAAGCAATTTAATGCAGCACGCAGCAATCAATAGCAATTAGGCCCATCCCTGACTAATCCCATTGAAAATGGCATCTTGGGAGATGGCCAGTGGGAGAACTCTAGGGACAAAAGGCCAGAAATATGCAGCCTTGCAGTAGTGGTACTGAAGAGCAGATACATGCAGAACCCCACAGACGCACACTTTTGGCACTGACCAAGCGAAAAGGAAAGTTATGTGGCATTTCTAGATCAAGTGCTGACACAAGGGAGCAATAAATGGCTTTCTTTCCCTGTTCTACACTTCCTCTTGCTTCTCAATCAATCTCTTCTAGGACTCACTCTTATGGACTTGTTCAATTAGATAATTATCCGTCTGGTGGATAGAATTTCCTCCTTTTAGTTAACACATTAATGGACAATCTAATCCCGGGACAGTGTGGAAGAAGAATGTCTAGTTTGGTTTTATGTGCAATAGATGAACTCTTAGTATTTCTACTGCTAGTAAATCTCTTTAAAGAACCTCCTATAATAATCTTCTTAGTTTTGGGTTATTCACAACAGGCAGATAGGATCTATCTCAGCTTATGCAGAGGTATTATTTTATAGCCAGCCTTAATCCCCCACAATTCATCCAGGTCTGTGTCAACCCCCCCCCCCACACACACACACACACACAATGTGGGGAATAATCGTGACATGTAAAAACTGACCTGTTTTTACTATATAGTCAATCAATCCACTTTGTCACCTGGTTCACTTGAACGGTTTCTCAGTTGTTGATTGGATATTTCCTGACGTGATTGCGAAGCTGCAGGTTGACGCGAGGTCAAGATGTCAAGTGGTAAACACAGAACTCAAACACATAGCTGTAAACGCTGAACTCCTGCTAGTGCCTCTAAAGCTACAGATATTGATACTCAATCTTGCTACATTTTAATCTTAATACAGTCACTGGAAGAAAAAAAGAATCAAAATAAAAAAAAAGTACTTAAGCAACTGGCACTATTTTATCTAAGATATCTTGTCAGTGACTTCCAGTCAAGATGGTGGTTTCACTTTAGTTGAGGATCAGGCACAGGGAGGAGGCGGAAGGCAGTGATGCATTCGATTAGCCAGGTTGAAGGGGCTGACCACACCTTGCCCCGCTTGACCACAGCAGGCCTGTGGGGTCCCTGGGGGTCATAGAGGATATATTGGGTGCAGAGCGCCTGGTCGGAGCCTGGCGTGGCGTGGTAGGCGGCAGTGCTCAGTGTCTGTGTGACGTCACTGTCAGGCTTGGGCTGCCGACTCAGGAGTTGGCCTCCTCCCTCCCGGAGCAGCTGGGCAAGCTCCTCTTTGGGAGGACTCTTGAATGTGCCGAGGAAGAAGAAGAAGCAGCCATCGAACAATGGTGGGAGCTGGTAACAAGGACGGAGAAACAAAAGCTTGAATGCAACTGGGACAATGGCAGAGCAGTTTTAAATGATTCACCCTTGTTCCAAATTAGCCTTTTCTGTTGCATCAAAGGCCCGGCTCTGAAGAAAAACAGCCACTAGTTATCTTTTATCTTCCTGCATTTAAATGATGTTAATCATTCAGTGGGAGCTGCAGGAAAAAAGCCCCAATGAAAACGCTGCTGCAGGATTAAACTCTACCCTCTTTGTTGAGGATTCATTTCAATGCTGAATCACTGCAGTGCCTGCACCTCTTCTCCCACTCGATTAACAGCACGGGTGCTGCTCATGTGTCCGCCTGCATGGGTGCCTGGCAGCTTTGAAGGGACTTTCCTTTGGAAAAGGCAGGGGATCACTTTTGGCTACTATAACTTACTCTGATCTGAACCCCTGGAGGCCGTTCTATTCATAGCATCAATGTATTCAAAGGTTTCTCCGCATAAATTGGTTCTCTCAAAGAGTTCATCGGATTGGATTCGTTGGATTCCATTTTGGATTTGGTTCCTCTTGTGTTGTAACGTACGTCCACCTGTCTTTCTTATCTAGACAGAATCTCCCTGTGCTAAGGACAAAGGGAGAAAAGGCAAAAGGAGTGGAGAGGTTCTCAACCGTCTCCTGTTATTGTTCTGGAATTTGTGGACAACGTCAAGACTCCCTGGTGAACTTCTCCACGTACTCCTGTTCTTCAAGCCATGAACACTGAATCAGCAGGGCTGCCTCTGACCAAAGAGGTTTCCACTCGGCTAGTTTAAGTTTAGTTTAAGCCCTGAGCCAGAGGCTGCGGGTTCAAAGCCACCACGGATCATCAGGATGGGCATCTGTCCTGAATCCCTCATGCTCCACGTCACTCCATGTCCACCTCCACAACATGGGACCGATTGTGACGAGTAAAATGGACCTCCAATAAAGACATATTGATGGATATCGCAAAAAAAAAAGAAAGTTGAAGGAGCTCATCTGGAAGCAGCGTTTAGAGGGAGAAACTTCACGTGACTAATCAAAGAGACTTCTCGAGTCTCCACGGACTGCAGGTATCTCCCAACCCACTGCTCGGTGAATGTGAGGCGTCCATTTTAAACTCTTTGAGTGGTCGTTAGACTAGAAGAGCACCATACAAGAACAAGTCCATTTACCATTTAACCCCATCAACATTACAGACCAAAGGTCTCCCACTAAACTTTGTGTCCAGAGGAACCGATTCAACTTTTCTCTTGCAATGTCCTTACCTGGATAATTGAGCATGCATAAAGACATATTGATGAATATTGTCCATTTGTTAGTCCACTCACCAGCTGTTCTTGCAGTAATCTCTTCCTCATTGATTTGCTACCATGAAAAGAAAGCTGACAGGGTGCACAGTAGAAAAAAGGGGAAGATAAAAGGAAAGGTAAAATATAGAAGTAAAGTCTGTAGGCATGCTCAATAATCCAGGGAGAGAAATCACAGAAAGCTGAATCAGTTCATCAGGATGCGAAGTTTGTTGGGAGAGGCGCTTCATCAGTCATGCAGGCGACATCTTCAGTCTAAACTGATTCAAACTGGGTTTGGACAGGAGATGTCACCCATGTGAGTGATGAAACGTTTTTCTCAGTGAATGTTGCATTAATTTACTTCAATTTTTTTCCCATCCATCCATCCGTCCATCGTCAACCTCTTATCCAAAGCCCGCTCACGGAGACAGCAGTTCCATCCAGGGACCACAAACTTCCCTTTTCCTGGCCCCATCAACCAGCTCTAACTGGGGGATCTTGAGGTGATCCCAGGCTAGTGTGGAGATACAATCCCTCCACCTGGTCCTCGGTCTACACCCTGGCCTCCGCCTGGAACATCAACTTTTTTGTGCAATGCAAATTTGAAATGTGTGGCAACAGGCTGTACAAATCAAACCGACTTGACTTTGTGTATGCCACTAACATCTAAATGGAGGTTTCACACTGGAGTCTATGGAAGACCCACTGGATTTCTATGTGGACGTAGAAGGACACCTTCCATCAGGTTATTGTACGGAATCGGTTTTCGGCAATATGGGTTGTTTTCATTTTGCCAAGGGACAAAAGATGAAAATTATTGGTTAAATCCGGCAAATTTACATTTGACTCCAAATGTTCATTGATATATATACTGTCATTATTTAAATGGAAAAATACAGACAATTAATTGTAAATTGGCTGACCGAGACACTTCTCGTCAACAGTTGTTTGGCAGATGATTAGGGGGCAGCAAACCAAATCTGTATCCTTTTGTTGAACGCTAGCTGTGTTTTCTGAAAAGACATTATTACCGAGATACTGGGGAGACCACCGCTCCCTTTTCTTCACCCTATGCACCACTCGGTCTGTGACACACTCACCAGGCTACATCTGTTGACGTGGCTCCGCCGTGGGCTTTCTCCAGCCTCGTGTTCACTCTCGGGCATCCACTCGTCGGCCTGCACACATGCCTCCACCCCTGTCGTTGGAGAGGGATAACAGGGAAAAAGAAACAAATTAGCACCGTCACCAAGTTTGTTGAGTGCATTGAGCGTGACGGGGCAGCTGCAGAGGCAAGAGGACGATGTTCATGTCTTATTTATCACCATTGGTGGGAGGCATTTAAGTGTCAGCGCTGCTGTGCGAGTTGAAAGGGGGAAAGAGCGAGAGCAAGAGGAAGTGATGCCCACAGCACAATGGAGCTAATGATGCAACTCTAGTCTCAAGGAACACGAGCTTTAGGAGAGTTCAAACTACGTCTCTCAGCCTCGTGAGGTTCAAAACTCTTTGGCTGGAACAATGTGACAGGATTTTTTTTTTTGTGTTTTCAGACTCAGGCAGATGAGAACAGCTCCCCCAACAAAAACTTGGGGAAAACAGATTTCTCTTTGAGAAGGTAGAAAACAGAACTACGGGGAAATTGTGGAAATCACCCGCTTTTACAACCAAGTGCTGTCACAGATAAAAAGAAGTGTTTCTAAACAACCGTACCCGACACTGCCAAACTTCAAATTGTGGTGCTGCTGTTTTCAGTAAACGCTCCGTTATCGACTATCCCAAAAAAAAAAAGAAGAAGAGCCATATGAGCTGCCATAGGGCTCACACGACTGAAGCCTCCGTTTTGTGCATGATGGAACTGAGTTTTTCATTTCAATAAGGAGGAAATAGCTCCACTTGACAAAGATGATAGAGTAACGCAATCCATACAGAGATCCAGGCATTTACCTTGGCCAAAGATTATTTTTCTTAAATGGCTGCATTTATATAGCACATCTCTAGCTGGAGCAGCCACTCAGCACTTAATACATAATGAGCACTTCACACACACACACACGTTTACAACCAGCTCAGTGGGAGCAGTTAAGAGTTGTGTCTTTCTCGGGGACGCTTTGATACTTTTGCCCAAAGGAGCCGAGAATCGAACAAGCAGCCCCCAGATACTAAATGACCTGCTCTATCTCCTGAGCTACTAAGGCCAACTACACAAGATGACTTCAGATTTAAACATTGTGTCGAGACTTTCCTTCGTTTCCTTCCCTGGTGAAGCTCTCTTTGTCATTGCTGTCGGCTACATAGGTCCAAC
>OMLC01067369.1:0-12365 GCA_900302585.1 Regalecus glesne | reverse complement strand
TATATATATATATATACATACATACATACATACATACATACATACATACATACATACATACATACATACATACACACACACACAAAATTGTAAATAAACAATGGGGGCAGCATGGCTCAGTGGATAGAGTGGTCGCCTGGTGATTGGAAGGTTGCAGGTTCAATCCCCTCACCTGCAGAGAAGCGTGTCGAAGTGCCCTTGAGCAAGACACTGTTCCTCTAACTGCTCTGCCCTGTGATAGACTGGTGACCTATACAGGACGTACCTTGGCTTTCACCCAATGAGAACAAAGATAGGTTACAGTTTCCCTGCAACCCGATTTCAGATAAGCGATTCACCATGGATGTATGGATAGATTTATTTATTCTAGGACGTTCTAGTCTGTACATATCATACATTGCATCCCTGTCTATCATGGGAGAGAGATCTTTCCTCGGTTGCACTCCTTGAGGTTTATTTCTATTTTTTTCCCTGTTAAAGTTTTTTTGGGGGGAGTTTTTCCTCATCCAATGTGAGGGCCTAAGGACAGAATGCTTTGTTGATGTGGGGTCCACCGAGACACATTTTTAATTTGTGATGGTTGGTTATGCAGGTAAAATTGCCTTGACTTAACATTCTGATTTATTCTGGGAAGATACACTGTACACTAGTCTTAGATAGGTGTAGCATTTTCACAGTGGAGGTATCACACAAAAAAATCTTACTGTCACCACTGTTGTCAGTCATGCCACTAGCCTACTAGAGCACATGAGGTTCAGCCAGCTCAACCAACACCCCACCACTGAGAATTCAGGATCCCGTTGTGCCATAGCAAGTGCTCTGTAACACTAGTAACTGGTAGCCTTAGGCTTTGCTTGTGTATCTTGGGTGGTGTTGACCGCCAGTGAAAAGGGGGTCATATATTGGAAAAAGGGTTGTTTAGCAGTAGTAGTAGTAGTGGTAGTATTAGAGGGGTAGAGTAGTAGTAGTAATAGTGGATCATTAAGTGACCCAGGTCTTATAGTACATACATTATCTACAAACCCCAATTCCAATGAAGTTGGGGTGTTGTATAAAACATAAATAAAATCAGAATACAATAATTTGTAAATCCTCTTTGACATATATGCAATTGAATATAGTACTAAGACAAGATATTTAATGTTAAAACTGATCAACTTTATTGCCGTTTTATTTCCAAATATCCACTCATCTTTGCTGAAAAGAAAAATTGTGCAATGTCGCTTTATATATTGTTTGCAAATGTCTGTGTTGTTGATTGAATGAGTCAAATAGTCCTTGAAGAGATTAAGGTCAGTGTTTGTTTGTTTGTTGTTGTTGTTTGGGGGGTGTTAAGATATCCCTGTTGAAAATATTTAAGTATTTCAAGGGAGAATATGCAAGAAGTTCGGAGAGGAATGGATGGGATGTCAACAAATTTGTTCCACACCAACCACAATATGAGTTTCTTGCATCAGTTCAGCCAGATTAGTCTATTGCTACACCTCTATCATATAGCTCTACACCCAATTTTAGCACCCATCCTATGCCAGGATAGACACAATCCAATGTCCCCAACAATGTTTATAGATTGTCCTTGAAAGAAAGTCTATAAAACCACCACAATTAAATCATTTTAGAATTAGACATTTAGAATGGTAACAGTATCTGAATCTTAAATGATGATTAATTATTCTAACATGGAATCAATGTTAGATATTGTTTGACGATGGTATCTTATAGAACACGAGAACACAAGCCTTCAACCAGTCTTTCATCAATGATGATGAAAAGATTAGCCTGCTACAAGACTTCTCAGTATTGATGACTTCTAAATTGTAGGTTATTTGGTTACTGCTAATCAGGATTAGTAAAATTTTTATTTATTTGGGGGCGGCATAGCTCAGTGGGTAGAGCGGTCGCCTGGCAATCAGAAGGTTGCATGTTCAATTCCTGGTCCTGTAAACAACATGTCGAGGTGTCCTTGAGCAAGACACTTAACCCCTAAATACTCCCTGAGCGCCATATGTTGGCAGCTCACTGCTCCTATACAATAGGTTGGGTCAAAAATGCAGAGAACAAATTTCCCCTTGCGGGACTGATAAGGGAATCATTTATTTTACTGTTTTATTGCCACATGACACAGGCCAGTGGAATTTGTTCTCTACATTTAACCCATCCTACTGTATAGGAGCTATGAGCAGCCAACATTTGGCACACAGTGAGTGGTTAGGGGTTCAGTGTCTTACTCAAGGACACCTTGACATACTATCTGCAGGACCAGTGATTTATCTGGCAACCCATGATTGCTAGATGATCACTTTACCTACTGAACTATGTCGCCCCGAAGGTGGTCAAGTTGTTCAGTAATGTGATAGACTATTGTTGCTAACACTAGATATTTTGGTCATAACTTTTAATTTGTACTTTTATTTTCACTTCCAAATACATGGTTTAGACAATTGGGTTGAACTGAGCTTACTGAAAGGGCCATAGCAGAGCATGTGCTTTGAAAACTCAGAGGCTGTGGGTTCGAACCCAGCATGGGGCATCAGTAAGGGCTCCCAGCCTTAATCCCCTATGCCTACCCTGAAATGTAATAAGCAACCTGTCCAGGGTGCTTCCCTGCCTTTTGCTCAATGAACACTGAGGTACATTTCAGTTTGGCCCATGACCCAATGTCAGTTAAGTGGTAAACAATGGATGGCATGGATGGATGAATGATCTTATTGAAAGCTATCTAACTCTTATGTTTCAGTGCTCCATAAGGCAGTGGTGTGAACCTGTGTCAAATGGTATTCCT
This sequence comes from Regalecus glesne, assembly GCA_900302585.1. Classification (NCBI taxonomy): domain Eukaryota; kingdom Metazoa; phylum Chordata; class Actinopteri; order Lampriformes; family Regalecidae; genus Regalecus; species Regalecus glesne. The sequence goes on along the minus strand of OMLC01067369.1, from coordinate 9,583 downwards.
GTGTCCTTGATCTCCATGATGAAGCTGTGAGTAAAATGACATCGTAACCAATAACTAGGATGGCAAAAACTATGAAAACAAGATACAAAATGAGAAAATACTCAAAAAACAATAACTATACTTTAACCCTACTCTTAAATTCTCATACCTTTCAACTTTCACAAATTTCAAGGGAACCAAACAAATTGCATCCACAAAAGTCTCATTAAAAGTCCATCAATTTGTAGTGAAAGCACAACGATGGGAAGACAGCCCTATAAATAAGAGGTAAGCGAATATGATAAAAAGTAACAAAAAACATTCATTTTTGGCAACCAGTAGCACAGCATCTCTTGTTAAGTCAAATTCTAAGTTAGCTTTTAAATAACCAATTGGAGGTTGCAGAAAACTGAAAGCAGACACACAACAAACAATGACATAACACAAAAGAATATGTGGCTGAGTAAACTATGAATTACTGGGTTAAGGAAATATTTGAGGAGCTTTACAACTGCATTTGTTTGACTACTAGAATAACGTTTTTTTCAACAAATATAGTTGTAATCAAAATATTCAACCCCCAATGCAAATCAAGTTTATTAGTTAACTATATAAACTAGCAGCTGTTGACAAAAACAAATCAAGACAATGATATTCTAAATGGCTCAACAAAACTAATATTAAAGGTGGTTTCTCCAAATCCAACAAAAAATGCTGCTTTTAATGACTACTGCAGTCTCAAAATTATTCAACCACCAGATAACAAACATCTTTAGTACTTGGTAGAGCACCGTTTTGCTGTTATGACCTGCTGTAAATGTGATGCACAGCCAGACACCAATGTCTGGCAGCGTTCCTGAGGAATCTTGTCCTACTCTTCATGGGCAAAGGCCCCCAGTACACTAATACTCTTGGGTTTGTTTCCTGCAACCCCCTTCTTCAAATCCCACCAAAGATTTTCAATGGGGTTTAAGTCAGGTGACTGTGATGGCCACTCTAGTAGTATCTTCCAAGACTTCTGAAACCAAGCCTTAGTGGACTTTGAAGTATACTTGGGATCATTGTCCTGCTGGGAGGTCCAATGATGCCCAACCTTCAGTTTTCTTAGAGATGGCATGAACATTTCTCCCAGGATTTCCTGAAACTTGATTGAATCCATCTTACCCTCCACACACTGCAGGTTTCCAGTGCCAGAGGAAGCAAAGCAGCCCCAGAGCATCACTGAGCCACCACCATGCTTCACTGTAGGCAAAAGTTCCAATTTTGTTTCATTGCTCCATAGAGCAAAATCTCAAAACCTCCTTGGATTATGTAAGTAAATAAGCCAATGAGGAATATTTTGGGCCTATGGATCAGCGGTACATCTGGAGGAGGAAGAATGAAGCATGGGCTGAATAGAACACCTACCTACAATGAAGCATGGTGGTGGTTCAGTGATCCTCTGGGGCTGCTTCACTTCCTCTGGCACTGGAAACCTGCAGCATGTGGAGGGCAAGATGGATTCAATCAAGTATCAGGAAATCCTGGGAGAAAATGTCATGCCATCTGTGAGGAAACTGAAGGCTGGGCGTCATTGGACCTTCTAGCAGGACAATGATCCCAAGCATTCTTCAAAGTCCACTCAGGCTAGGTTACAGAAGAAGTACTGGAAGATACTAGAGTGGCCATCACAGTCACCTGACTTGAACCCCATTGAAAATCTTTGGTGAGATTCGAAAAAGGTGGTTGCAGCACGCAAACCCAAGATTATTAGTGTACTCGAGGCCTTCACTCATTAGGAATGGGTTAAGATTCCTCAGGAACACTGCCAGATGTTGGTGTCTGGCTATGCATCACATTTGATGCACATTTGATGGGTTGAATGATTTTGAGACTGCAGTAGTCATTAAAAGGGGGATTTATTGTTGAATTTGGAAAAACCACATGTAATGTTTGATGTGTTGATTTATTTAAAATGTTCTTGTTTGATTGTTTTTTTTAAACAGCTGCTAGTTTGTATTGTCGACTAATAAACCTGATTTGCAGTGGGGGTTGAATAATTCCGATTGCAACTGGACATCAGATGCAAAATGCAGCTCTTTGGAAGAAAGCTGGAGGTATGAGAATGCTTCCATTTCACCAGAAGAAAATAAACAAACCAACATAAAAGAAACACATTGTCTCTATCAGTGGGTACTGTGTTTAACCTACATTTAAATGCCCTGTTACCTGGGTTAATCAGCTTCAATGGTCAGATTTAACATTCTTGCAGTGGATAGGGAAGGGATGGAAATGAGAGCAGGAAAGGGAAGAATTAGGGTAGAAGATCAGTAGAGCACAATGAAGCAGCAAAGGGCAGAGCCAAACCGAATCCAACAAAAAACAGAGATGAAAAGAAGACATAATATAACATGCAGAACATAGCACAATGTAGTACAGATAAACAGAAAAAAACAAGACAACAGGTCAGAGATAGCAATAGCACAAAAGAAAGAAAAATCACTGGATTTACTTTAATAAATAAATCTCCACTTTTGATTTTCTCAGAACTACTCAGCCTTCTCCCCAACCTGATGGTTCCCCAGAGGTGTGTATATAGAATAAAATGCAATTTAGATAATACAGCACTCAAAGGCAATAGCATTATAATGGAATTATAAGATATATGATATATAAATGGGACGGCATGGCTCAGTGGGTAGAGCGGTCGCCTGGTGATTGGAAGGGTGCAGGTTTGATCCCCAGTCCTGCAAGACACTGTTCCCCTAATTGCTCTGCCCTGTGATAGATTGGCAACCTATACAGGGTGTACCCTACCTCTCACTCAATGAGAACTGAGATAGGCTCCAGTTCCCCTGCGACCCGATTTCGGATAAGCAGTTGACGATGGATCGATGGATGGATGATACATGAATCACGGATACAAGCAGCCAAAATGGGTTTTCTCAGGAGGGTGGCTGGCATCTCCCTTGGGGATAGGGTGAAAAGTTAAGTCACCCCTTAAGGACATGGAGTAGAACTGCTGCTACTTTACGTAGAAATGATCCAGTTGAATAAATAGGTTTGGGCATCTAGTATATATGCCACACTGTCACCTCTCCAGTGAGGTGTTCTAGATAGGAGGTGGGAGGAGGCCACCAGGTACACTGAGGACCAGGTCGAGGTAATATATCCATGCTGGCTTGGGATCCCTCTTTCAAAGCTGGTTGATGTGGCCAGGAAAATGGAAGTTTGGGATGCCCTGCTGAAACTAACTATGTAACCCAACTTCAGATAAGTAGTTGATGAGGGCTGGATGGATGGATGGATGGATAATGCATAAATATAGTCTCCCTAAATGTTTCTGATTACTTTTCAACGTCAATTTTATAGGTTTCAATATAAAAAAGAAAAAAAACAAGAATATGATGAACTTTGAACAGCTCAATACAAAAATAATCTTAAAAATAGATTCCCTCATCAGTCCCACAAGGGGAAATCTGGAATTCTTTGCATTTTAATCCATCCTATTGTATAAGAGCAGTGTGCTGCCACCATATGGCAGTCAGGGAGCAGTTAGGGGTTCAGTGTCTTGCTCAAGGACACCTCAACATGCTTTCTACAGGACCAGGGATCAAACCTCCAACCTTCCGACTCCCAGGTGATTACTCTACCCACTGAGCTATGTCGCCCCTCAAAGGCAGTGTGTGCATCAGGAATCAAACGACCAGGCATTGCAGGCCCAACACCATCATGGGGCACCAAGAAGGCATCTGTCCTAAGAAAAAAGACTGACAAAAGGAAGACAGAGGGGTGATTGCAGCAGACTTCAAGGGACATGGAAATGAAGGGGAAAGGGATGATGAGGAGGTGATGGCAAGTAGGGTTTCAATGAGAGGAATGTGGGTAGATGGTGATGGGTTTTGCGAAAAGGATTGAAATGGCTGTGGTGATTACATATTTCAAGAAGAGGGAGGGACACAAAGTGACATATAAGAGTAGACAAAAGTACACACAAGTGGACTGTATCATATGTATGCACCACAATCTGAAAGGAATTGGCAAGGTTAGGGCAGTTATAAAGAGGATGAAGAATGGAAAGGCAGTTGGCCAACATGAGATACCTGTGAATTTGTGAAGTTGTTTAGGAGAGGTTGTAGTAGAGTTGTTAACTAGATTGCTTAATAATCTTGTTAAGTGAGAGGATACCTTGGGAGTGGAGAAAAAGCATGCCGGTACCAATCTTTAAGAATTGGGGAGATGAGTAGAGCTTCAGTAACTACAGAGGTATAAAGATGATCAGCCAGAGCATGATGATATAGGAAAGAGTAATGCAGAAAAAGCTAAGAGGAGAGGTGATGATTAGTCAAGTCAATTTTAATTACAGAGCTCATTAATCCAAATTATAAATTTACCCCACTGGGCTTTACAATAACACAAAAGCTTGCTCTCTGCCTCTGAGCCCTTTCCTGTTAACAGTGGTGTTTGACAGATTGATGAATGAGATCCAGCAGATCTCTCTGTGGACTACCATGTTCACAGATGACATTTTGGTCTGTAGCAAGATTAGGAAGTAGGTTGAAGAGATCCTGGAGAGGTGGAGGTATGCTCAGGAGAGAAGAGGAATGTAAGTCAATAGGAGTGAGATGGAATATATATGCATGAATGAGAGAGTGGACAGTGGAATGGTGAGCATGCAAGGAGTAGAAGTGACAAAGGTCGATGAGTTTAAATAGTTGGGGTTAGTTTTTCAAAGAACGAGGAATGCAGGAGAGAGGTGATGGAGAAGTATAGAAATGGTCAGCAGGATTTAAATTGTTTCTTTCTGGATTTTGAGAATGCTTATGACAGAGTGCCGAGAGAGGTGTAGTACTGTATAAGGAAGCCGGGAGTGGCAGAGAAGTATGTAATAGTGGTGTAGGACAGGGGTGCTCCCACTTTTTTAGCATGTGAGCTACTACACTGTGCGGCGTTGTTTGCGCATGTGCAGTGAGTAGTCAGATGTTATCTGACTGCCTGTATGTCAATCAAGTGGTGGGATGGATGATAGGCTGACATCTATTTTTTAATGCCATGCAATCTGCCCACACTACCTTTGTGATTGACTGGTAGATCGCAATCGACATATTGGGCACCCCTGGAAGGATATAGATTTATATGAGGGCAGTGAGACTGTGGTGAAGTTTGCAATACGAATGACTGATGAGTTCAAGGTGGAGGTAAAAGTGGAGGTGGGGTTACATCAAGGATCACATCTGAGCTCATTTTTGTTTGCAATGGTAATGGATAGGTGGACCTACAAGATCAGGCAGGAGGACAATGATATATTATGATGTTTGCAGATAACATTGTGATCTGTAAAAGTAGTATAAAGCAGGCTGGGGACAGTCTGAAGGTGAGCGATAAATTGACTTGTCACCAAGAGGAGGAGTTCGAAGTGGCAGAATTGAAGATGCCAAGATTTTTGTGTGGAGTGACAAAGAAAGACATGGTTGGAAATTAGTATATTTTTGGAACAAGTCAGGTTGGGATTTTTTTGGAGTCAAAGCAAGAGAGACAAGATTGAGAAGGTTTGGATATGTGCAAAGGAGAGATGCTGAATATGGAACTGCCAGTGAAGAGGAAAATAGGACGAGGATTTTTATGTTGGGGAGCTATATGGACTTGGCTACAGAGGACATGCAGGTAGCTGGTGTGACAGAGGATGACAAATACAACAGGAAGAGACAGATGATTTACTTTAGCGATCCCTAACAGGAGCAGCCGAAAGTAGGAGCAGTAGATGCACTGATGTGGAAGTACTTTCACCATTGTTCGAACAACAATAAGGTGCCGAACATTCTATCTCCTCTGATCCATGCGCCCAAAACGTTCCTCTATGGCATATTTACCTAAGCCAATGAGGTTTTGGGATTCTGTTCTGTGGAGCGATGAAACAAAATTTGAACTTTTTGGGCCTATGGATCTGGCGGAAGAAGAATGAAGCATACGCTGAAAAGAACACCTCTGCGAGTTCACAGACAAAGAGCATCACTGGCGGGCTTGTCACCAATTTGTGGAGTATCTCAGCTTTGAAAACATTGGAGCAAATCTTTTGTTTGCCATCAATTTTCACAAAACGGTTAACTTTCAAAATCTTCACTTAAGGAACAGCATACATAGCTCAGGAGGTAGGAAGGTTATCTGATAGTCAGAAGATTGATGGGTTGATCCCCAGTTCCTTCAGAAAGTGTGTCGAACAATAGATGAAAATTATCTTGGTGGCTACTATAGTTACATTCTAAATGTTCATTAATATGCACTGTCCCAATACAAGGAGATTATTATTGACGTCTACACTCAAAAATTCTTAGATGTGATTTTAATTATGAAAGAACATTAACTTTTTTTAACAAATTTAATCTACACAATTGATTTTTCACTTAATTTTGCTGGGAAAAACGAGACATTTTCCGTGATAATGATGTTGCTTTACAGCTAGTTATAGCAGACAAGTTCATAGAAAGTTTGCAAGTTGAATCAACTGTGAACTGGCTCCAGCCTAGAAATGGAACTAGGTTTGCATTGGTGGAAAGGGGGATGTCTGAGTTGTATACCTGGTCAGTTACTGTGAGAAAGAGAATCCACTTTCATTACACAGGAAATTCTTTCAATTTCTCTCATAACTCCATCATTACAAAGTCTTTCTGGCCAAGAAAAACAATAACATTAAGTCCTTTATTCCCTCAGCCTTAAGTACCCTAGATAAAGTAAAATCTGTCCATTCCACAAAATAAGTTGCCTTTTTAACTATTCTTTAACCTTTTTCCATAATCAATTTTTAAACCATTTTACTCTTGTGTTTTTTCAATCTATTGTCTGTTTTCCAGAGGCTGTCATTCCAATTAACGCTTAATATTTTCAAATAACGGTAAATGGCCTCTAGCCATTTTTTATATACTGCACATTGTATGTTTATCAGTACACTTTGTCATATCCATCTACCTCAGGCATGTATGTAAGTATCCTGCTAACATTTATTTCAGCATCTCTGATATATTCTCTGCAACATTACACTTTAATTTTTGATCGTTTTCAGTTTGCAAATCATCATTGTACAGTAAATAACTATTATATTAAACACAGTATACATTTTTCAGTTTTGCCTCTCCTCAACCTATCCTTACCAATGATTTGATGCATTATTTTTTAAAATATGTTTTGTCACTCAAACAGGTGACATCTTCAGTCTGAGCAAATTGCAAGCAACACCCCACCCGAGCACTCTTGGGGAGGCTTCCGGGCTTTCACACAAACTGACTCAGCAGCTGGGGGGGGGATCTCATATCAAACTGGCCCTGGTCAAGTGTGGTTACCCTAAATGGGCGTTTGTGAAAGCCAGGAAGCCTCTCAGACGCTGCTCCAGCCAAGTGGGGGAAGAGGAGGAGCCCAGGCCCAGACCGGTAGTGATTCCGTATGTAGTGGGAGTGTCATAACAGTTGAGACGCATATTTTCGAAACATCACAACATCTCAGATGCTTTCAAACCCCTAAATATACAACAAAGTGGGTCCACCTCAAGGATCGGGTCCCCCGGCACAAACAGAGTTATGTAGTATACGCTGTTAAATGCCAGGAGGACTGCATTGATTTGTACATCGGGGAGACCAAACAGACGCTTGCCACGAGGATGGCACAACACAGGAGAGCCAACACGTCAGGCCAGGACTCTGTGGTCTACAGCCATCTACAGGCCAGTTCCCACTCATTCAACGATGATGATGTTCACATCCTGGATAGGGAGGAACGCTTTGAAATGGGGTTAAAGAGTCCATTTATGTTAAGAGGCAACGGCCATAGTTGAATAAAGTTGGTGTCCTGAGAGTACATCTGTCAGCATCTTACAATACCGTGGTTGTATATATTCCCCAATCCTTTGTAAATGGTGCTCATTGCCACTGAATGTGCAGTTGAGGACCCAACTTGCATATGAACCCAGCCTATTGGGGTGTATCATCTCAAGCTAAACCCAGCCAAAACTGAGATGATCTTCTTGTTGTTGTAACCTTGTTGACTTTTCAATTTCCCTAGAGGACACCCTTGTGTCGTCATCACCCTCTGCTAAGAATCTTGGAGTGGTGATGGACAACAGACTGTCCGTCTCCAGAACATTGTGCAGTGAGTTGAACGTGCTGTACAACATCTAGCGAATCCACCCCATCCTCACCAGCTACTCAACCCAGCTCCTGGTCCAAGCAATGGTCCTGCCCCGCCTGGACTACTGCAACTCTCTTTTGGCTGGTTTACCAGCATCTGCTATCAGACCTCTACACCTCATCCAGAATGCTGCTGCTTGCCTGGTCTAAACTCTCCCTAGACATTCCCATGTCACCCCCCCTGCTGACTGCCCTCCACTAAGCTGCCTGTTATGGCTCACATCAAATTTAATACTTTGGTGCTTTCATACCAGGTAGTCAAGGGGTCAGCACCTGGATACCTGCAGAGACTCATCAGACCTTATGCACCAACCAGACCTCTCCATTCTGCCACCTCTGGTCGTTTGGCACCTCCCTTTCTCCGTATATGCACTTCCCGGTCACGACTGCTGTCTGTCCTGGCTCCTCGCTGTCGGAACGACCTTCCCACGGCAGTCAGAACAGCAGAAACCCTGATTACCTTAAAGCGCAGATTAAAGACTCATTTCTTTTGGCTGTACCTTTACTCCTCCCCATCCCTTCCTAGCCCTAACTCCTAGTTTAGGCTCTATTCAATTTCTTATTGGTGTACATGGTTTAGGCACATGCAATCTTGTTAGTTTTATTTTGGTTGGACTGTCTACTTAGTTGATCTTACATTGGAGTCCTGATCTGTGGGACCGCACGTGGTTTGCTTCTGGCGCTATGATCATTACCTAGCTCTAGTGTTTGTCCGGTATCTTTTGTACCTTTACTCTATGCACTTTTTGTATGTCACTCTGGATAAGAGTATCTGCCAAATACCTATAGTGTAATGCAATGATGCACTGTTTATCAAGGGGGGATGCTTACAATTTGCTCAGACTGAAGATATCACCTGTTTGAGTGATTAAATGTTTATGAGTAAACTTCTGATCCATTTGAATTGATTCACCCTTTTTGTGATTTCCTTATGTGGATGGTTGAGCATGCATCAAGACCTTTTAGTACACTAAATAATATGTGTTACCACTACATAACATGAGTGTTTTAATATATACAGAGCCATAGTATGAATCATATAGTACATGAAAAATACCAGGATGCCAGTCAAATTTTGGAGTATGCAAATACTGGACATGACGCTGGCATGAATCAAAGCCTACTGTGACACTTCATGAAACTAACCCACAATGGTGAAGGGTGATACAAAAGCTAATCCACAGAATAGCGAAGAGGTTTAAATGTAATTGGACTTTGTGATTATGCTAAGCTGAATGGTAAATATTAAGCTGACTCATTTTCTTTTCTATTCTGTTGACCAAGGCGTTTAACAGTGTATTTCAAATATTTACCAAGCATGGGAAATTAAAGCAAATGTCTTTTCCTGATGCCTTAGAATGGGATCAAACATGCAAACACCTTGTGTGAGCTATGCACTCAACTGCTGAGCCACTGCAGCCCAGAAAGTAATAAGAATCATACATATATAT
>OMLC01067368.1:0-12366 GCA_900302585.1 Regalecus glesne | reverse complement strand
GGATGTCAACGTCTTTATGTATAAGGATCATTGTCTGATACAATTGTCTCTGATATGCTGTAAATGGCAAAGGCTGCCTTCAGTTTTTGCATCATCACAGCTGGGGCTGCTGTAAAGTGTAGCTGGTCAATCTCAAAGTACCTTATATAATAGTCCACTGTGAATGTACAGTTCTCATTGTTAATGTGAACAGATCTGTAGCAACTGTTTGCCATAGCCTGTCTGGGATCTTATGGCTTATCATGATGTCCTTGGTGGTACAAGACTTATTTGAGACAGATGGGGCACTTTCCAACCATATCCTCAAAGTGCTTGTTCATTGCAGGCCAGAATATGTCATGGCCCACTGCTTTTACTTTTCTATGCACATGTGAAATGCATGCATTCATGTAACATTTATATGTTAAGTCATATTTATATTGTAAGCAAGATACTGAACCCTTAACTGCTCTCTGAGCGCTGTATGGTAGCATTTAACCCATCCCATACATAGGATGGGTTAAATGCAGAGAAATCTAAATTTCCCCTTGTGGGACTGATGAGGAAATCCAAAAAACAAAAACAAAATGTCAAGTCAATTTTATTTTTATAGCCCATTGCCACAAATTGACCATTCTCCTCAGTAGACTTTACATTAACATATCCTGGATAAGGAACAACCCCCTTAAAAGCCCCTTTAATGGAGAAAAATAGGAAGAAAGCTCAGGGAGAGCGACAGAGGAGAGATCTCTCTCCCAAGACAGACAACCGTTCAATGGATGATGTGTACACAAAATAAAACACAATTTACAGTTTACAACATGATTAGGATTACAGAATTGGAATTAAATTACAAAAGATAAAACAGTAATAATTTATATGACGTCCTTCGTAGTTGAAGGTACTAATCAATGAACATCTAAAATGCAAACATACCAGATCAAGTCACCGAGCCAAGATTCATCACGTCCAATGTGGACAAATGGACAATGGAGGATGATCTTTAAAGATGTTAGAATACCAGTAGACACATCAGTCCAAGCATCATAGTCCAGACCACCGCACAGACACTGATTAAACACCTCTCAGGTTCATCCAATGTTGTATGCATAGAACATATTTTCTTACAGGAAAAATTGAGGGATATTCATTCAGTAAGAGAAACTAGATGAGAGCATAGCTTACATTAGTCAATAGCATATGCACTATCTATATAATGTCGTCAGCAAAGAAAAATGCTTGGTAAATACAATAAGACTGAAACACACTCACCATGTGGTACAGATTGTCAATCACATGATGTAAAATCACTATTCGTAAGATTAAGGGAAAACGCTGAGTCTTATGTTGAGATTTAAAGAAATCAAGACACTGTGATTGTCAGATGTCAGCAGGCAAGTTATTCCACAAGAATGGGACCCATAAAGAAAAGGCCCTGCCACCAGCTGACTTTCTTTTAACTTTTTGCACATATAGGAGTCCTGTATTTTGAGAGATGAGAGTGCGACGTGGAACATATGGTATAAGGAGATCAGTTATATATGCTAGTTCAAGCCCATTCATGATTTAAAGGTGCTTAGTGAGGTATGGATGATGGTCTTCTCCCCCTTGCGTATGATATGGTTCATTTATGAAAGTTCATCCCGATAGTTCCAGTATCCTCACAAAAAAGAGGTGAATCAGTTCAATTGGATCAGAAGTTTATTAAGAAACGTTTCGTCACTCACCAGGTGACTTCTTCAGTCTGAGCTGAAAACAAACATCCCCCCCTTGTAAACAGTACAGTGATATCACACAACAATAATGCTGGTTTGAAAGGGGGGTGAAGGAGGCCATTTATGTGAAGAGGGAGCGACCGTCTTTGAATAGGGGTGGTGGCCTGAGAGTACATCTGTCGGCGTCTTACAATGCCGTGATTGCAAATATTCCCCAATCCTCTGTGAATGGTGCTCATTGCCACTGAATGTTCAGTTGATCACACAACTTGCATATGAAACCAACCTATTGTTGTGTTGTATCAAGGTACTGTTTATAAGGAGGGGAATGTTTGCCTTCAGCTCAGACTGAAGAAGTCACCTGGTGAGTGACGAAACGTTTCTTAATAAACTTCTGATCCAGTTGAACTGTTTCACCTCTTTTTGTGATTTCCATACCTGGATTATTGAGCATGCATCAAGGTGTTCCAGTATCCTGTTAGAATCTGTGGGTACATTTTCCTTTCAAGCCATCCCTTCTTCATTGTCTCTCTCAGGGAGCTATATATCATTCTATGGCTCTGCTAAGATCTCTTTCAGCTTGGTGTACCTGACAGGTTGGCTGCTGTATGCTGTATGTACCTGCATACAGGGCGGCATGGCTCGGTGGGTAGAGCGGTCATCTTGCATTCAGAAGATTGCAGGTTCAATTACCAGTCCTGCAGGAAAACATGTCAAGTTGTCCTTGAACAAGACACTGAGCCCTTAACTGCTCTTCGAGCGCCATATGATAGTAGCTCACTGCTCCTGTACAAGAAAATGGGTAAAAATGCAAAGAGTTCCCAATTTCCCCTTGTGGGACTGAGAAGGGAATCTCTTTCTTTTTCATGTCCATGCCTTCTCTAAGGCTATCATCCTGACCAGGCAGCAACTTCCTGGAGAGAGTGTCTTTAGCAGGTATGTCCTTGCCTGGTTTGTGGACGATGGTAAAATCATACCTCTGAAGTTAAACTATCATCCCCTGTAGCCTTGAAGCTGCTTCTTTGAGCCCTTTACATATGATGGATTGAAGTGGTTTGTGATGACCTTCTACAATGACATGATGGCCTTGGAAATTGTATTGGAAACATTTCGTTCAAACAGAATGGCATATAGATTTCTTTCAATATGAACATAGTTGACCTCACTGTCCATTAGCAATTTAGATGCACAACCAATTGGCTTGTCTTCTTGCAGTAGTTGAGCACCTAGTGCACAGTTGGATGCATTGACTTGTAGCCTGAGCTCTTTGCTAAAGTCAAAATATGCTATGACTGGATCTGGCTCTCATGTCAAGTCCAGTCAAGTCGATTTTATTTGTATAACCGATCTATCCATCTATCCATCTATCGTCAACTGTTTATCCAAAATCGGGTTGCGGGGGAAACTGGAGCCTATCTCAGTTCTCATCAGGTGAAGGGCAGGGAAATACCGAGTTTAGGTCGCCAGTCTATCACAGGGCAGGGCAGTCGGGGGAACAGTGTCTTACTCAAGGATATCTTGACACACTTCTCTGCTCCGCCATTCTGCCCCCCTTTTTACAACCTATTTTCAAAAATTAAAAAAATGCCTTATCAGACTTTACACTAACACATTATCCTGTCCTTAGACCCACGCATCGGATAAGGAGTAACTTTAAGAATACATTTAATAGAAGACTAGCTCTTTTTTTTCTGAATGCTTCGTCATGTGAACACCATATAAATTCCATCAACTCTTTAAACAGGTGATGCATACATGCACTAGTATCCGAGGGCCTAGGTTAACCTTCAAAAAGTAGTTGACTTTGCCAAAAATTGTTTTTATAGCTCACCTTTGTCTGTGAGTGGCTGAATCAGCCTTGATTCTATCCTTGGTGATATGGTGCCCAAAGTAACTGACCTTAGTGGCACAGATTATACTTTTTTACAGAGTTGACCCTAATTCCACAGTCTCTTGAATGCTATAGTATGGCATAGGGTTTCTGTAATGCTCTTCCTTGGTTCTAGCTACAGAGTAGGATATCGTTGATTATTGGAGTGACCCTTATTAGACCTTCATAGGTCCCATCAACTTTCTGAGGAAACTCGTCTTGAGGCCACTCCACCGAGACCACACTCCTCTCGGTCAGTGTTCACTTCATGCAGTTCAAGCAGCCTCTCTTTCATCCGTCCTTATTCTACTAGATCTGTATGCTGCCTTCAACACAGTGGACCACCATGTCCTTTTGTCCTCCCTGGCAGCCATGGGATTCTACGGCTCAGCATTAAACTGGATCAAGTCCTACCTTACTGGCCGCTCCTACCAAGTGGCGTGGGCTGGTACAGTATCGGCACCACGGCCCCTCGCCGCAGGAGTTTGCCAGGCCTCAGTCCCAGGTCCCTTTCTGTTCTCCCTCTACACGCAACCCCTCGGCCGTGTAATCTCTGCTCACAGTTTGTCTTGCCACTGTTATGCTGATGACTGCCCCCCCTATGACACACAGGTCTCCACCTGTCCCCACTCCACTTTCTGCTTGCCTGAGGGACACAGTGCTGGATGCCTCGAGCCTCGAGCTGCCAAGCGACAACCTACAAACCTTGAGGAGTTGGAGAGAATCTGCAAAGCAAAGTGGGCTAAAATCCCTCCTGGGATCTGTGCAAACTTAGTGGCCAACTACAAGAAACGTTTGACTGCTTTGCTTGCCAACAAGAGTTTCTCCACCAAGTACTGAACCATCGTTTGCTAGGGGGTTAAGACTTATTTTCCTCAATAAATCACAAATAAATGTTTAAAATTTGCTATGATTTTCTAGGAATAATTTAGATATTCTTTCTCTCACTGTTAAAATGACCCTAGCATGGAAAAGTATAGACTGTTAATTTCTTTGTAAGGGGGCAAAGTCACTGAATCAGCAAGGGGTACAATACTTATTTTCTTCACTGTATGCTTTCAATGAAAGTGACTGTTCAAAATGCACCATCAAACTCAGCAAAATTCAGTCTAAGCAGGGACCATCCAGTCTATATGTCTAAAGGCAAACACTTGTTTCCAATACAAATCATTTCTGGAAGCGCCAAAGACCTCTCATCCAGTCCCCCAGATTGCAGACCTGTTATTTATTTGTTTATTCCAACATCTCAATCATGAGTATCAGTGGCAGGAGTCCCCAAAGTTCACAGAGTATTTACTGTGTCCATTAAAGGAGATATAAAAGATCACTGAGTGTGATTCAGCACTTCATCAGGCACATAGAAGAAGTGAGGCTGGGATGTTGTGGTGTAAACTATCCTCTCAGTGTAATAGAGGAAAATTATGGGGTGACATAGCTCACTGGGTAGAGCGGTCATCTGGCAACCAAAAGGTTGCAGGATTGATCCCTGGTCCTGCGTGTAGCATGTCGAGTTGTCCTTGAGCAAGACATTTAACCCCTAACTGCTCCCCGAGTGCCATATGTTGGCAGCTCACTGCTCCTATACAATAGGTTGGGTCAAAAATGCAGAAAAATCCAAATTGGTCCCATCAGAATCTAATGTCTGTAAGATCAAATATTGTGTTTCTTGTGCAAACTTGTCTTCCCTATTATTTCTCATCCATAAGAAGTTGAAATAGTGCTTCTCAAATCAGCCACCTTGCCATTACATTATCTGAAATTAGGGGATTAGATAGTCTTCAGAGATGAGGAGAAAATATTGGAACGAAGCAGAGTAGGACTGAGCCATTCCAGATCATGTCGACAACAGAGAGTAGCAGTAGCAGAAAGAGCGATATAGATTCACACCATTTACTACAAAAATCCCAAAACCCAGTTTCACCAGTTGCCCCTGACATCTGTAAGAAAAAGTTGCCTGGCACTCAGTGAGTAATCTGCCCATTCACCTGCTCTGATATAGTACAGAAGGGGGGGTAGCTCAAGGCTCTACTGTCTCTTGTATTCATCAAAGCTTGTCAGAGAGTGAGGGGAAACATGCATATTCAGTGTTCTGGCCATAATGAATCTGATTGTAAATTGGCTACTAAGGGCTACAATTTGAATATTATATGGCTGTCCATAGTAGCATCTCTGAAAGAAGTTTTTCTGGAAACTGTACCACCTTATGGAGACTGAACTACACCAGTCCCAACGATATGGCTGAGGACCGGCAGAATAGCTCCATGGTGATGCTGCTCTCTGCTTCCAAACACATTCTACAGGTGGATATATCCGTGGCAGAGAAATTTTGGGCATGTTGTAATACCCTAAGGAATGTGTTGCCTGTAAGAT
Organism: Regalecus glesne; assembly: GCA_900302585.1. Taxonomy (NCBI): domain Eukaryota; kingdom Metazoa; phylum Chordata; class Actinopteri; order Lampriformes; family Regalecidae; genus Regalecus; species Regalecus glesne. Next base: position 6,432 of record OMLC01067368.1, on the reverse strand, counting down.
GGAACAGAGTCTGCACAAGAGGTCTACGGATATTTTCACTAAGATCACTAGTGAGATATTGACAAAAAGAAGGACCAAACAGAGCACTTAGAGGGAACACCCCCGTCTACATTTGATAGTACCGGTGTACCCAGACATACCACAAATGGATGTAAAACCAAAACTAAATTGCTTTAGGTTATTAGGCCTCACTATTTTTGTTGAGTGACCTTTGTAACATGCATAATCATTGTCACTGGTGCTTGCATTTTTATTGATAGAGTACTCTGTTATATCATGTCACTGATCATGAGAATATTGCCAATTTGTATATAAACCCTTAATTAATGGTACTGCAGTAGTTCCTAATACATATTGGTTATATGGCTCTTACGCATATGCTGCTCTCCCTACAGACTGGGGAGGCATCTAAGGTATTTTTCCTCTTGTGATTTTATGGGCATGTTATACTCATAGGGGGAGAAATGTGGGGAGGAATCCACCTTGGAATCTAAACTTGATTCTCCCGTTTCTATGGAATGTAGACCTTGGTGGGGCTCCCTTGGGGCAAGGGAACCCCATCAAGAGGCAGTCCCGTTACTTATTTGGATGTATGGGTCGAATTAAAGCTTTCTAAGGAATCCAATGGGTCATTCCAATAAAGCCCCAAGGGGCTACCACAATAGATGGTGTTATTTATTTTCCCAATCAAAGTGAAACTTAGCAGCTGAGATGAGGACACAAGCTCCCTGGGAAGTTACACCAGTGGCAACAGACCCCAAGTCTATGATGAGATGGAGATGGAGATAGTCAAACAAGAAACAAGATGTTCACGAAATAAGTGTTCATCCAACACACTCCCCTCCATCAACAGTATAAAAAAGCAGACAGGACATCACAAAAAAGAGGTGAATCAGTTCAACTGGATCAGAAGTTTATTAGGAAACGTTTCATCATTCACCAGGTGACTTCTTCAGTCTGAGCTCTTTTTTGTGATTCCCATACCTGGATTATTGAGCACGTATCAAGCAGACAGGACAGTACATCTTTGCTAATTCATCCTGAAGGGTCAGAGTCTCTCTTGGTGATGAGTCTGTTTTCAAATGTGTGTGTGCAATTGCAGTTAAACTCATTCAAATTCATCTTGGTTGTGACTGTTCTTTTATTACTGAAATTTCCTCTAAAAACTCAACTCAGATTGCACAGTCCCCAACAAACTGAGTTTAGCGTGTGCCTTTTACTCTCTTAATGTATGCCAGCAATCTAATATTTGTAGACACTTTTGCTATATGACTTCAACTTCCATATGATAGGTATGATCACATAATTACTGTGGGCTGATCCTGCAAGATCTAGCTTGTCAGTTCCTAATGAGCATGCTCAATCACTAAGCTACTGCGGAACTCTGGATATTCATGCTCTATGTTTGCAATTTGATAAACCAGGTGTTTTAACACCCTTTTAACACAGACCTGGAACAGGATATAGACACTGACCAGAATAAATGATTAAAATTCCCTATAGTGAATTGAGTGGTTCACAGCAAATGAAAGTCTCTAATTGAGCGCTGCATCATTTCTTTTTTTTATTTCTGTTTTTACCCCCTTTTTTCCCAACCGAATTCTCCAAGTGGCCTACTGCTGGGTCAGTCTCTTTGATACCCCTCTAGAACATCAACAGGAAGGAGGAAGCCATAGCATGTGAGTCCTCCAAGGCACATGACAAATAGGCCTCGCTAGTCCACACACAACGGTCTCGCGGGGAAAGCACAGTGCTTGGCCGTCGGAGGAGAATGAAGCAGAGTACTTTCCCTTCACTTAACTACGAGCGCCCGGACAACCCAGAGGGGGACACTAGCGAACCCAGAATACTTTATCGAACCTAACCCCTACACCCACGTGAGGCTTAGCCAAGTATGCCCCACTAACTACGGACCTCTGGCTGTGGTTGGAAACGGTTCAGCAGGGATACGAACACCCAAATGCCTAACACAGATATGCATTGAACATAGTTGCCTTAACCCCCTAAGCCACCGGAAGCCCTGCTGCATGATTTCTTCAACACTGTGACATCTGTACACCAACCTTCATTTATGGAGAAGCATATGTTTACACCCTATTTTTCCAAATTGCTCTTTCATGGTCTAATCTTTGGAGCTTGAACTGTGGCAGATGATGTACAGTTTCTGGTGGTTGCTCACTGAGCCAAGTTTCAGTGAAGACACAGAGTGCCGGATCTGACCAAATCTGAGTTTTCCTGTTTAAGAGTAGTCTGTCGATCTTGTTGGCCAGAGCAAGTCAAGTCAAGTCCATTTTATTTGTATAGCCCATTGTTCCAAATTAACAATTTTCCTCAGTGGACTTTGCATTAATACAACACCCTGCCCTTAGACCCTCACATTGGATAAGGGAAAAAACCTTAAAAACCAAGGAGAAAAAATAGGAAGAAACCTCAGGGAGAGGAGCAGAGGAGGGATCTCTCTCCTAAAATGGCCGTGCAACGGATGATGTGTACACAAAATAAGCCACACGTTACAGCATACAACATGATCAGGATAATAAAATACTAATTGCCTCACAAAAGGTTAAACAATGATAATAATGATAACTTCCTTCATAGTGAAGGTACTAATCAATGAACTTCTAAAGCGCAAACAAGCTAGATCAAGCCATCGGGTCAAGATTCATCACATGTCAAATGGGGACAAATGGACAGATGGATGATCATATGTATAGACGTAGGAATAGCCGTAAACACATTAGTCCAAGCATCATAGTCCTGATCAAAATGCTGGCACTGATTAAGTGTCTCCAGGGTTTGTCCGAGGTCTAATACATAGAACATAAGAAAAAAAGGAAATATTGAGGGATATTCATTTAGCAAAAGAAACTAGATGAGACCATAACTTATATTAATCAATACTTAATGCTGTAACAATATAATATCATCAGCAGAGAGCAATGGTTGGTAAACACATTTAGACGGAAAACATCCATCCATCCATCCATCCATTGTCAACCACTAATCCAAAAATCGGGTCGCGGGGGAACCTCCGTTCTCATTGGGCGAGAGGCAGGGTACACCCTGTATAGGTCACCAGTCTATCACAGGGCAGAGCAGTTAGGGGAACAGTGTCTTGCTCAAGGACACCTCGACACGCTTCTCAGCAGGACCGAGGATCGAACCTGCAACCTTCCGATTGCCAGGCGACCGCTCCATTGAGCCATGCCACCCCTATTGAGAGACAGAAACCCACTCAATATTAGGTACAGATTATGAATCATATAATCTGAAATCACTATTTGTAAGTTAAGGCAAAAAGATGAGTCCTAAATTAAGATTTAAAGAAATCAAGACAGTGTGATTGTCTGATATCAGCAGGTAGGTTATTCCACAAGAATGGGGCCTGAAAAGAAAAGGCCCTGCCACCAGCGGATTGTCTTTAACTTTTGGCACAGAGAGGAGTCCTGTATTTTGAGAGATGAGAGTGCAAGATGGAATGTATATAAGGAGATCAGACAGGTAAGATGGGGCAAGCCTGTTCAGGATTTTAATAGTTAGTAAAAGAACCTTGAAATCAGATCTAACATTTATAGGAAGTCAATGAAGGGAATTAATATGTAATATGGTTAAATGTTCTAGCTTTAGTTAGAGTTCTGGAAGCAGCATTTTGAACCATCTGAAGACTTAATGCTAGGATGTGGCACACCTGAATACAGAACCTTACTGTAATCAAGTCTGGATGTAACAAATGTAGGTATAACTGCCTCTGCATTAGCCATAGACAGGCAGGAAAAAGGTAGTCTTGGTGATTTCATTGATGTGCTTTTCAAAGGAAATGATGAGATCAAACTTGACACCAAGATTTTTGGCAGCCTTACTTTAAAAAAATCACAAAATTATCAATTGTTATTGATACTTGGATCAAAGAGGTCTTGGTGTCCGCCAGGGTTAATGGCAAAACATTTCAGTTTTATCTGAATTTAAAGGGAAAACATTTAGTGACATCCAATTTCTCACAACAGACAAGCAGGCTTTCAGATTAGTCGATTGAGTAGGAGCATTAGCTTTAGTGGGCACATATAGCTAAGTACCATCTGCATGGCAATGAAAATAAATTCCATGACAGTGTAAACTTTGGCCAAGTGGTGAAATATAAAGAGAAGAGTAAAGGGCCAAGAACGGAGCCCTGGGGTAAGGCATATTTAACTCCAGAAAAGTCTGATGTGATGCGATTATAACAGACGCGGTGCCTTCTTCCAGATAAGAAGAACTTAAGCCAAGAGAGAGCTAAGGCAGAGACACCAAAAATAAATTTTGTTCAATCAATGCATTTATCCTGATTAATAGTGTCAAGTTTCAGCTACTGAGGTCCAGTAGCAGAAGCACAGACGTGCAATCAGAGTCCATAGCTAATAGATGGTCATTTAGCACTCTAGTTAGAGCAGTTTCAGTAGAGTGACGGGCCCTAAAAGCTGATTGAAAAGATTCAAGTAGTCCTCTTCTATGTGGATCCGAAGTTGTTGATATGTAAGTCTTGGAATAGAATATCAGATTAGAGACTGGGCCATACATTTTAAGAGACTCTGAATCAATGTGTGGTTTATTATGTCAAAGTTTGACCACTGCTGTCTTAAAACTGCTGGTAACAGTGCCAGTAGTAAGTGATAAACTAATAATTTCTATCCTTGTAGGTCCCAGGAAAGGCCGCAAGTCTTTACAAGGTGTTGTTGGTAAATGAGGCAGGTAGTTAGTTTAGAAGTCAACACAAGCTTAGTCAAACTATTAGAGCGATATTCATGAAAACTGTAAATGTAAGGATTATCAGTGATCAGTGATCAGTGAGAATATATAGAGATCCGCTGACAAGATTAAGGTCTAAAGGACAGGCTTACTTTCTTCTTTCCTTCCAGCAGCAAATTTTTGTATGTCGCTTTGGATAAAAGCGTCTGCTAAATGACTGTATTGTATTGTATTGTATTGTATTGTATTGTGATCCATATGAATTTTGTAGGAATAGAGCTGCAGGAGTAGCTGGAGTTGAATAACTATTTTTTTCAACATCTCACTGATTTTACTGCAGAAAAAGTCTAGAAACTCATGGTTGGTGAGTGTTGAGTAGCTAATAGATGGTTGCTATTTGATAAGTTTATTAACAGTGTCAAAGAGACATCTGGGATTATGTTTATCAGCATTGATTAGGCAAACGAGATATGCTGCTTTCACGGCAGCTAAAGTGCGCTTGTATTTCGATAAGGACTCATGCCGAGAATTCTAAAAACGTCCCATTTTTTATTTTTGCCGGTTATGTTCCAGTTTCCTACAAGGCCGCTTAATAGCATGTACTTCATCATCAAATCAAGGCATTGGCCTATCTGATTTTTTAGCTCTGATAGTGAGAGGTGCAACTCAATCAAGGAGAAAAAGGCAAATTCAAGTCAATCATGAGATTTTCAACAGTCAGTCACTGTGATAAAAGGAGCCAAGAGTTTTGGCAGCTGCTGGCCAAGGGTAGCTACAGTGGAAGTAGACATTGGCTCTTTGTGGTCATAAACAGAAAAGGCCATTGATGCATTAAAATTAATAAGAAAATGATATAACACCACAGATGTAGTTTGTGAGACATTCAAATCAGAAACAGCTATCCCTTTAGATAGAACCAAATCCAGAGTGTTAACACTGCAATGGCTCGACTCTTGAACAAATTGAAAAAACCTAAAACTGTCCACAAGTGCAAGTAATGCTTTACCTAGATGATCATCAGCCTTGTTCGAATGAATATTGAAATCTTAAAGTAGTAGAATATCATCAGAATGAGTACAAGACTTGAGATCAATTCACCAAATTCTTCAAGAAACAGTATATGTGGACCTTGAGGTCAGCAAAGAATCACAATCTAGCCTGAGGGAGAATGACTTAGAATGAGAGCCTCAAAAGATTGGATTCTAGTTTCAAATTTGGAATTCAAATTGAAAATAGACTTATAAATTATAGCAACACCTCCACTCTGCTTGTTTGCAGGAGGTACATTGGCATAAGTATTGGCATTTCCCTAGGGAACACCATAGTATCGTCATCAACCTCTGCTAAGAATTTCGGAGTGGTGACGGAGAACAGTCTATCCCTCTCTCAGAACATTGTGGCAGTGAGTCGAACGTGCAGATTCTTCCTTTTGCAACATAATAATAATAATAATAATAATAATGATAATAATAATGATTCCCTTATCAGTCCTGCAAGGGGAAATTTGGATTTCTCTGCATTTTTGACCCAACCTATTGTATAGGAGCAGTGAGCTGCCAACATATGGCACTCGGGGAGCAGTTAGGGGTTAAGTGTCTTGCTCAAGGACACCTCGACATGCTGTATGCAGGACCGGGGATCGATCCTGAATCCTTCCGATTGCCATCTGATGAATCCACCCCTTCCTCACCACCTACTCAACACAGCTCC
>OMLC01067366.1:0-12381 GCA_900302585.1 Regalecus glesne | reverse complement strand
CACACACACACACACACACACACACACACACACACACACACACACACACACACACACACACACACACACACACACACACACACACACACACGTTGGTTTTTTTAATAGATTTATGAGGACTCTCACTGACTAAAGTCATTCCTTGGCCCCTAACCTTAACCCCTACTCTAACCTAATCCTAATTTTAACCTTACTCGAAACCCAAATCCTAAACCAAAAATAGACCCTTGAAGAATTGAGGACTACCCAAAATGTCCTCACTTTGCAAAAGTAATGCTCTACCTCTTATGGTGAGAATGTCTTCATCAAAGCGGGCCTCACAAATACACCTGTGAAAGGAAGCACACTCACACACACACAAACACAAGGTTTCCACAAGGGACGCATCCTAAGGGCCGTGGCTATTCAAAGAAGAATCAAGGGAGAGGCTGACTATGTGATTGATCCTTGATCCTGATGAGTTTATGGCTTCTCAATCACTATCTCTCCCGCTGGGACCCTCACACAAATACATACACATTACCGTTAAGTCTATTCATTATATTTTTCTGAAGATTGTGTGATGCTGCCTGAGCAATGAACACACACGCAATCCACGCTCATCTTTCTGGAGCCAGAGAGCTAGAGGAGAAGCCAGGCATCTATCCTTCGATCAGTCCTGCCAAGCCCCCCTGAAACGCGCAGATTTTCCCGTCAGAGCCAGGCCAGCCGGCCGGCTTTGATGCATTCAACCCTCAATTCTCAGCTCACCTGACAGCTCCAGAGGATGCGTTTTCTAGACAGGCCCAGAGCTGAGACAGTCAGCAGCGAAGAGCTACGTCCAACTGGAGAGGCTGCCATGTTGGCACCAGTTATGTAGTTAGCTGAAGTCTGAAGCCTTCTGATGTGGACTGCAAGTTTTCAAAGTCACGGGCAAAGATCATGACTCTTTAAATCTGGATGGACTAGCAATTATGTATCATCATCTACAATGAAGATAGTTAACTTCACAGCGGCCAAAAGTTTTGATCCATCTGTCAGAAAAGGGGGGATGGGGGTGCACTCCTTTCCGGCAGTGAAGCACTAGGAGGGGAGGCTAGCAGGCTATTAGCTAAGACCTCCTCGGAGACAGATAGTTTGTATCCATTTGTGTCATAATCCAAACACAGCAAAACAATGGGGGTGCTGCCCCTCCGCCCTGACCCAGCTTTATACGATTAGGCGTTCATGGACGGACTACATAACAACATTACAAAGCGACTCCTAGCCATAGATCAATGGAGCAGAGAGAGAAAACCCATTCACCCAGTTTCATCCATCTATCGCATTGCCTATCTGTTTCTCCTTATCCAGATATGCCCGCAGGACAAGGAGATGGGCTATGTGCACTTTCTGCCACTGCGACAAGGCATCTCACTAATGCCTCTTCAGAGCTGACCATAGGGAGCCATTCAGTCCCCTGTCTCAAAAATACATCCCTCCCAAAAAGCTGAGATCCTTTATGACACAGGAAGACTTGTGAATCTGTGAGGCCTGCTAACCAAGAGGAGTTTTACACTGCATAAAGTGACATGGATTCTGCCTCACACCGTGCCTTTTGAGACGAGATGAAAGTGCTAGTCAGTGCTAAAAGGAGCCATGTTTTGCTAGGTCCCATTGACTATATACTGATAAAGCCGCTTTGGGTAAAAACTATACCCTAGTTGTGAAAAACTATACTCCTGTTGTTCTAAATTCTCAATAAAAGAAGGACTAAGGAGAGAGAGAACAGGAATGCGGCATAAACATGAAGACTACATCAATTTGCTCCACTGATCCACAGGTGTGAAGCTGTACAACAACAATATAAACGCTGTCATTCCCCTTAACTGGATCAACAACGCTCATTTCCACTACAGGAAGTAGAAAGGGACAAAAGAAGCAGCAGGCTGAGATTCCCAGATTAGCAGCAAGTTTGTTCCACAACAATTTTGAGATGCCAACAGTACTAACCCAATGTGCCCATTTTGCCCCCCCCCCCAAGAACACTCCAGGAAAATGGTAAATTGATGAAAGAGCTGGAAATGCAAATCTGAGCCATTTCATCCCTCATAAGAATTTGAACATGCTGAGGATTTGAGAGATTGATTTGTAAAGAGCCTTCAATTTTTACCAGGTTTTGCTTTTGGCACCGCTGAGATGTTTTTCTGCAAACTGATGTCGATAGTTAAAGGTTGCAAAACTCCTTAAGGGCTTTTCATACATACATGTGTGTGGTAGTGCTTGTTATATACAGGGATCTATATGCTACTGCTAAATCAAAGCCTAATCGTGCCAGTGTAACAGGAAAACTCTAGCCTGGGCAGGACCCACTCTTTGCCTAACAACTTCCTGTCAGATAGATTAGAGTGCAGGGTTTCAAACAGTCAAGCCATTTATCGCTCTGGTGTACATGACATTGAGGACGGCTCATGATCAATTCATCTTTCTGCGCAACGTAATGTAATACATTGTGGACAGCACAGAACAGCAGTAGGATATGTAAAGAGAAGGGCTACACATAGACATCTACCAAGGAAATCCCCAAGTCTCTTGACGTGAGATAAGGAACACAAAGGCATGGTAACTACCTTTGCTGGGGGGAGGGGGGGTTTAATCAATTTCTCATCTTACTAACTGCAGGAACCAAAAATCCTCATTTCCTCTCTACCTCAAAGATCATAAGAAGGCATAAAAAAGGGGGCTCTAAACTCTAGGGCAGGGGTGAGAGGCAGGGGAAAAAAGGCATGCGAAGAAAAAAAAATACAGAGGAAGTTTAGCATCCTGTGTTAAATTGTGTCTGTTTCCTAACGAAGCCAGAGCTCTATTGTCAAAATGGGGGCTAGGTTCCCTTGGTCACCACCCCTTCCAGCAGATAGGATGGAGTCCCCTGATGGTCACGGCACCAGTCAGTGTGCAACGTTCAAATTACTTGTTAAGGGAAGAAAAATAGCTCTTGCCAAAAGGAACCATTAAAGTGACTAAGTCCGATTAGAATGTTTTCCTCTTAAAAGCCAAAATTAGACCTGCCTTTGATCAGTACTTGAGATATCAAATAGAAATGAGCATGTAACTGCAAGCACATTTCTCATGACTTGATACAACGCGAGAGTAAATTGGTGGTGGAGGTTACAACTGATTTGAAAAAAAAATCTAGGTCATCTGAAATGCAAAGTACACTTTTTCCCTGACATCAGGGAAAGATATCTGTGGTTGGCCGGAGCTGTCGCCACCAAAATCTGTCGGCCCCTCGCTGGAAACCAATACATGAACCCTCAGTGTCTCACTCTTAAAACTAGTTTGCCCAAGATTTTTGCATGGTTATATTCAACCATTGGGTTAAATGAACTTTACCCAGAAACACTTATGGAGTGAAGAACACTTAGAAAAGTGATTAGACACTTCTGTAATGATTAGGCAGGTTTGATGGGGGAATGGACTGTGCATGATAGTTCCATTAATTTTTTTTTAATCTATGTTTTTATTAATGATTAAAAATGTATATAAAGTACACAGGAAGACACAGAGAGAGAGAGAGACATAGAGAGAGAGACAGAGGAGTAGGGGGTTGAGAGATTGAAGGAGGCAGTAGAGGATCCAGCGATGACGGCAGCGACCAGAGAACAACATGCCAAACCCTGGAAGTCATTTCCTGCCCGGTTGAAGACTTTTATGGAATTCTGGTGCTGTGGTTAATGTGACGTCACATTGTGTGTGTGTGTGTGTGTGTGTATAAGAAAGTAAGACCCCCCCCTTCTAAAACTCACACTACTCCCCTCCTCTTTTCGTCTCCATCCAGTACAAGGCTACTCTTCCCTCCCACTCTCTATCCACAGCTGTCCATTTGAGGAGAAGCAGAACCAGTAGAAACAGGGTAGATACTACAGTGGAGCTCAGCAAAAAAAAAATCCCAGCACCAATGCTCTCGAGCTCACACCGCTAACTAAGGAATCGCTTTCTCAATATTTAACATCAATAACCTAAGAATTGTAGGTTTTTACCCTTGGTCCTGACATGCAGTCCTTGGCCGTGGGTCAGTACAATGAAAAGACATAAACGCCTTTTCACCTTTGACTACAGAATCAAGAAAGGCTGCTACTGTTAACCGGAAAAGACAGATCTATATAGATAAAAGCAATCTATCCTGAGGAATGCTCTATTTGTATCACATAAGGCTCCCGATAGCTAATGGTGCTTATACAATGTTTGGTTACCCATTTAGTATAAGATTTTAGAGGGGGAAAGGGACACTTGGGAAAAGGACAAAGTTAGAGATGGCACCAAGTGAGGAAGAGCAATGGAAGGATGAAAGGATGATTAAAGGGAGGTAACAGGAGGGGGTTTCAATCAGCTGGCCTTAAATACCGCTCTCCTGGAGGGTTACGAGGGAGATGGAGGCTGAACTTACTGCTGTGATCAATAACTAAGTGCTTTCCTGGCATTTGTCTATTTAATCCATTACAGGGGGCCATCTGAGCCTGCGATGTTCGGCGGGAAGACCCACGACTCACAGGAAGAGCTGAAAGATGGAGGCTGGTCCCATGTGGAGACTGCAAGACACACCCACCAGCCTACTCTCACATGTGGGCGCAGACACGCAACACCACACAGAGAACATTAAGTATCAGCAAAGAAAAAGCTAAGATTTACACAAATCCCCACTGGCACAGACGAGGAAATTTCAACCCTATGAATGTGCAAGTCCACAACCACAGGGGGCTACAAATGTTAAGAGGCAGATTTGTGCACTGTCAGCCTTGTGGACAGCAACTGCTGAATCACAAAAGGTCCTTGTTTTGATTTAGAGGACGATACAGACGACAGACAGTCTGACAGACAGACAGACAGACAGAGACGAGAGTTAGTTATGTCATTGCAACAGGGTGTCCTTTTTGCCCGAGAGGAAAATTTGCTGTCAAAACTCGATGGTAGCTACGTGCCCCTTAGCTCAGTGCCACACAATGACATGCTCATACACACACCCAACACACAAATACGTAACCACTGAGCCAACCAACCAACAGACGTCTAGGTGGATATGTGACAGCACTTGAGAGCTGTTGGGTCTGGATTGTGCAACATTGTCACCAGTGAGAGTTGGAAGGTCTGAAAGGAGGTCACTGCCAAATGAAAGACCTGAAGACTTTTCCCACACTACACCATGGAAAGGGTGTCCCATGAGAGGAGTTGGTCTACCGTCCCCTAGACCGACACAGTCTCCTTTTCTCATTCAAGCTCACAAACACTGCAGTGATCTGTGAAGCAGCTCTTTTACAGTTCAGCACACTGGCACAGGCAGAATTTAAACAGAATTTGCTGTGATTTCACTACAATGTTTTTCCTCTTGAATGTCTAAGAGCTTTAACCTAAAACTACAATCCTGAAGATTTACAATGCAAACCATTGTACTTTTCAATGCCTTCTACAGGTGGTGCTGTATTTACGATGACAGCTATTGGTGACGGTCAAAATTATGAATGCTTGTATTTGCACTGGTAAGACTTTCCCAGGAGAACATTATACAGTAGGAGTCACAGAATGAGCTCATAAGAGACCTTTAGACCAACAGATGCTACAACATCAATAACTGAAATCCTGATTCACCCATGGTTTATTTGTTTGGCAGTAGAGATGGTACTCGTATAAGAGCACTAATGACTTTTCTTCATTTTGAACAGATCTCCGGGGTTCAGATTGCTCAAATTCCTCTGCAATTACTGAAGTCTCAGTAGGATTTCACAATTTAAACAGAAGCAGTGATCGCCAGGATTGCAGCTTGAATATTTCAAATGTTATTGAATTATATTATAACGGGGAAAATGCTGTGGCCATTCTTTTTTGGACTGCCCCAGGTATGAAGTGCAGCATTTCAACTTATGTTAAAGCAGAAATAGCCTAACTTTCACCAGACTATCAGCAAGAGTGTCTTTACTCTGTGCAAGTACAGAGGTTATAATGCTTTATGCCTCACAGACACTGTACAGTTTATCTACTACAGAGCGTGACCATGTGTGAGGCCTGCGTTAAGAGCGGGTTAATGATTACATGGCATAGAAGCAACCCACAGACTCTGGACAGGACACAGGCTGTAGTGAAATATAATGCTTATATAATTTGAAAGTAAAAAAAGGAGTTCCATTACAAAATAAGTACATTCTAAATCATGTACATTAATGTCATATCTTACAAATGCATATTGCAGAAGTACAGAGCCGCTTTCAGCATAACACAGTGGCATACCAAATTTAGCTGTACTATTGGTGGTGAGGGATTTTTCAGTAAGGAGATAAAGATGAGAGGTCAAGATGGATGCAGTTAAATGGAGGCCACATGTAGGCCTTATATTACAAGTGAATCGGACTCATGCTTGATCAAAAATCCTACCATCCATCCCCTACAAAAAAAATACTGCCAACTGGCTCTTAATAGAGGATATCCAACCATTTCAAAATACAAAAATCAAAATTGTATGAAATGTGTCACTTCACCATTACGCCTCAACATTTCAAACAAGGAAACATTGAACAACCCATTAACTAAAGCAATACTACCTCTCAACACATATTTGCTAACAAAAAGCCTGTACACAACCCAAACAAAGGATAAAGCTGGCCCTTGAATGGCGCTCGTGTTAGAGGACCAATGAATTCATATCATCCCACACACAACGGCAGCACTGCACATGTGCATGGTTTACATGCTGTTGGGCACGAATGATCACTCACTGGGAACAAAGACCTTAATTATGTGGCGTTCTGACAGAAGGGCTAAAAACAGGACCACGGGTCGAGAATAAAACCTTGGTGCGCTGAAGGAATGCCGGGAACTCGGGCGCCATCCACACAGCACACTGTCACTTCCCAAAATGCACCACCACTGCTACTGACCTCTGTCCATCCGCCGTGAAACAGGCCAGTGTTCAAGTGGCTGGAACAGAGGACTCCTATCCCTGCTTGCACTCGGACTTGTTGCATGACTCCAGTAACAGAAGAGTGCATGACAGCAAGGAGAGGACATGGAGCATTTTTTTCTGTTTATTTTTTGTTTTGTGCTTTAGTACTCGAGGTGACAGATAAGGAGGTATAACCAAGTATGCTAAACCAATAACCTGCAAGGTTGGAACACTAGATCCCCTCAGAGTGGTCCTCAATAAGATGGGGGAGATTTTGCATTGCTTTTTATATTTCACCACCTGTAGATTCTATGCTGAATTAAATCTAAAGTTTAAAAACTAAATATCACTCTCACTTCAGGGTACCTGGTTCTGATAGATTACAGATGAGGATCCCTTGCACAAAGCACATTTCGCACTCCCTGCAGTGAAAAAAACTTGACCGTTTCTAAACCATAGCATTTATACTGAAACAAAGCTTGCCAACAAGCTGTTTATCCGGGAGTCAACTCTCAGCACTGATACATAGCTATGTCACAAAAGAGAGGAATTTACACCCTCATGTGTATGAATTAATAACACAGCCCTAACACACTCGGCATTGAATCTAGCAACACCAATGAAGTACATGGGCAGAGGTCAAGGGAAAAAGTATTACAAGCCAACTACAATAACCCTAACTTGCAGCAACCAGCTCATGCAGACTTGGAGGACAATTCATCCTGGATGGTTGCCAAATACCCACGTGTATCTTTATCAGTGTATCTTTATCATGTTATTTATTATCAGTAAGGGTTTGACAATGTGGAACCCAAAACTAGTTCCGTTTGAAAAGGAGCCACACTGTTTTTTAAGCTCTTGGATGAAAATACAAAGCTGGTGAGCTATCTTACCAAGTTTCTCCACAAGTTTGAGCATGACCCCGCCAATGTGGATTTCTCCAGTGACCCTCAGAGACACGTCCCTGTGCAGGTCGGTAACGTGCATCTTCAGTTCCCATGTCCCATCTGCATAGCAGCCATCCGGCATCCGGATCCCGTCCAGCGCCATCCTGTCAAACGGAAAAATAGATAGAACGTCTGATCAAATCTATTCCTCTCTACATCTCCCTTGTTTGTTATTAGGCCCAAATACACAGTAAGGAAAAAACTGCTTCTCGTCCGAGTCAATTTTCTGTTTGTAACTGCTTAAATAGTGATCTGGATGACTAGCAAGGATAAGATCTTGGGTTAGAGCTGGACTGATGCAGTGCAGTGTCAAAAGGGTTTGGAGGCATCTGGTTTGAGGACAGAGCATGCTTTCTACACCCTGATCAGTAATCCGGACTTCTTCAGGGCTCTGTGGGAGATTAGACAAGTTTTATCTTCACTTAGGGAAGATGGTTTCCTTGTTCTCAATTTTTAGTTTATTATGGCCGGGAGTGTGTGTATGTGTGGGGGTGTTTGAAACAGGGTAGGGGGTTTTCGCATAAAAATTAATTAATGGAGCCACAGTCATGATACCTGAGATTTTACTGTTTTCTGGTTTATGTTGAAATGATGGGATTGGAGAACTTTTATATAATTTGATGTAGATAAAGGCTTTTAAATAGCTCAGGAATTAGGGTGGTTGTCTAGTAATCGGAGGAATGTTGGTTCGACCCCTGGCCCCTGCAGAAAGTGTGTCAAAGTGTCCTTGAGCAAGACCCTGAACCCCTAACTGCTTAAGGCTTGGGACAGAATGGTGACCTGTCCAGCAAACGCTGGGAAAGGCTCCATCATGAGCCCTCAACCTGACTTTGGATAAACAGTTGCCAATACATAGATGGCTGGATGTATGGGTGGGTGGGTTTTTCATAAATCCAAAAGTCATCCTTCACTCATGCATTCAGATCTGATAACCTTCTTCAAAGACATCCAAGTCCAAAGATCATGAGAATCATGTATTTGCCACGTGTAATCACACATACAAAGGCTTCGGTTTGGCACATTGCTCTCGAAAACAAAAGCAAACGGTAAAGAAACCTAAACATACACACTGCACTGTAAACGAGGGCGACGTTCAAGTGCATGAGAGAACTTCAGGGTATTGCTAAGCTCTTGTGAAGCTTGCGTTTCCCTTCCAGCGGCACTTCAGCAGCCACGAAAACAACCTTGTGCGAGTTTGCACTGCCAAAAGCCAACGTTATATCAGATCCCCCTTCACGTCAGGGCTTGGTTTAAAAGGGCGTCATATGGGTGATCTTAGCAGCCAGTTAGTCCACAAACACAACAAAAGTGAAGGTAAGAAGAAGTGCAGGCCCGGGGCTTCATTCATTGAGGACTTCAGCGGGGCTTCTCCTCGGTTTACACCGTGCTTGCTCACCTGTTCAATCTAACGGTAAACGTTCTCTTACAATTAAGACAGGATTACGTAAGCAGAGCCCGTATAGCAACGCTCACTCGGTCATTCAAAGAGTTATACCAAAGTTAAGCGACCCCACAATACACCCCCTACAATCCAGACTAAAAGTTGTTTGAGGACAAGTGTGGATTAAACAGAGCAGTGACGCTAAAGTGGAGTTAAATATTTCCCCCCATATTTCACAGCACTGTAAGGGCAAACCAACGGCGTTGAGGGCGAAAATCAAACCCCGTTTCACTCACCTTCTCGAATACAACCAGCCCAGAGAGGAAAAAAATCCACCAAAACCGTCGACGTAGCGATTCTCAGACCGTTCTCCTTGTTCTAATCATGTATGAGGGTTTTTTTTCCTGAGAAAACACAAGAGGATGAGGTGGAAGAGGAGGAGGAGGGGAAAAATCCCAAAAGAAGTCGCTGAAGTGAAATATCCCCAAACTGTTTCCTCGGGCTTCGGGCTAATGGAGTCCAAGCCGTCCCTCTTTTTCTCCCTCCTCCCTCTTTCCGACAGACGGATAACGTCACTGCTCCAATCCCACTTTTCCTCTCGTACTGAAGGCTTTCTGTGCCTTGTGCTATACAGTCCGAGACTGTGTCGGTGCTAAACCTCTGATGTGACGCAGGAGCAGTGCAGAAAGAACAGAGGCTCATTCTCTCTTGTGGTGTTTCCTTCTTTCTTTCCCTTCTTTGTCAAGGACTCTGATTTGCAGAACCGGGGGTCTGCACTTTGAGCCCGGCTATCAAACTATATCAGGACACACACACACAGACACACACACACAGAGAGACACATGAGCCCTTCATATAGCCAGTATGGGTGAGATCCTGCTTTTCTTAATTGCAATCCTCAGAAACGAGAAAATGCAACAGTTTCGGGCAAGGGACAGGGAACTGGACATAAAGACCTCTGGCTGCCTGCCTTTTATGGAAATAGTCCTACGCTACCGAGACTGCAGCCTGCATCCGGGGATCATTATGGGGGAAGACTGATTTGTCCTGGGAATATCACACAAGCAGTCATTTCAAACATTTCCCCCACTTTTCCCCTTTTAGTTTCTGATTGCTAGTGCCTTCCATTTTCTTCTTCTGCACAAGCGCCTTGCACTGTGTTTAACTGCTCGGTGACACGAGGTTGAATTGAATTGCATGGGGGATAAGATGAATAAATGATCTTTGAGTTTGCAGATCCAGTCCAGTCTAGTAACTTAATTCATTCATTTTGAGTGTTTGCTCACGAAAACAACAGCAAATAAAATCTATATTTAATACCCCGAACATCAAGCGTCCATTTCAATGCCTATGTTGCTAACCTTTTTTATTGTACGTTTCCTTGTAAAATCCCTGAAGGGCATCCAGGATCTCAGGGAGAAACCTGCAATAGGTTTCCAAATCAGCAGAGCTCAACCTGGTTAACTGCAACTCTACTTCAGTCCCAGGGAGGATGGATGGATTCTACTTGTTAGGGTCATTTATAGGGCTACACTTTAGTTGGAATTGGAATAATCCATCCTGGCCAAAAAGCGGAGAAGTGATTGCACTTGGCATTGTGGAGCAGGATAAAGGAACACTGTTACAATGAGCAGGACGGGTCCAGTTATTGAGAAACTTGGGGGGACAAAGTGATTCGTGAACAATCTGGAACCCCATAGTCATGAAAGGTCTTTTTTAAAACGTCAAACTTTAGGCCCCGATGCTCATGGTCGACACACCGCAAATGATTGTTAGCCAATAATTTGAGGTTTCCTGACAGTGAAAAGACTGATCGCACTACACTGGAAATGTGCTGATCGAATAAATTACGGTCAGTGGTTTGTGAACTTTTCTCGATTATGGTTATGGAAAAGGCAGCCACAAACTTTGTAGAGCTGTTTAACAATAAGCCCTCCACTTGGTCTTAACTGAATTACTCCAAACGTCTACTTACCCTCGATTCAACGCTGGACAATCGTGTCTCTGGTGACATGATTTAGAACAAGGAATGTCTGTTTCCCCTCAACAGCATTTCATTGAATTTACCTTCTCAACCTCGACTTAACCCCAACTTTAACCCAACGCTTACCTTAACCCAAACCTTAGCCGTTAGCTAACCTACTCGCTAGCTAACCAAAACGGCTTGAACGAGAGGATGTCGATGTCCCCTCGACACTATTCCACTGTATTCACGTAAACGTATCTTAATCTACCTTAACCTGAGTCTCTACCTAACTTTAACCCAACGTTTACTTCACGTAAACCTAAGCCGTTTGCTAACCTACTCTCCAGCTAACCCACAGGGCTAACATATGGTTGACCCCTATGGATCTAGCTTAAATGTCAAACCGTCTTTAGCCTTACCTGAAACATTGCATTTCATTATTTGCCTCCGTAAATCCTTCACTATTTTTATTGCCTTTTCTCAAAATGATGCATGTGTTTTGCATTACTTGAGGAATACAATGTTCAAGTCAAGAGGAAAAAAACAAGTTCTTAAAACCATTTAACTGTGATTTTTGGTTTCTGTTCAACTTGAGGGGGAAAAAAACTACAGCAGTCTTCCGACGCAGCCTAGCAGTAACTACAGCTTGGGAGAAGAATCTTGCAGAGCTGGGCATTAAAATATGTTGACTCCAACTTTTTTTCACCTCCTCATACATTAAATCCAGAGTGCCTCGACTCAAACTACAGCTCAGGGCCAAGCTTGCAAGTAAATCATCCATTTCTGTACGGACAGCATAAACTGTAATCACTGTGAACAATGGAGTCACACATCATCAGTGTGGGGAATTTTACAGCTCTCCTCACAAGGAATGCAAAACACCAGAGATCATGTTATTCTCCCCGGTCCTTCAACGCTGTGTTTAGGTGCATTTGGTGCAAACCCTGTACAAATGGCCACTTACACAGCAGCAGCACAGCTCTCCAAGTGGTGGGCTGTAAAGAAACCATGAATCATCAAAGGTTTCTGGCTCGGACCTCCGATGAACTCGCTCCGGCCCCCGGGATTCCAGCAAGAGAACTCCAAGATACAGTTTAGGAATTTGGGCCTACAGGACTACAGCCTGCTGCAAAGCAATTTACAACCTCTCTCTCTCTCTCTCTCTCTCTCTCTCTCTCTCTCTTTCTACCAAAAGGAT
>OMLC01067365.1:0-12239 GCA_900302585.1 Regalecus glesne | reverse complement strand
GAGGGAAGAGATTTTGCAAGTCACCTTTATGCATACTCAATATATTTTATTTTATTATTACTTTTTTAATTTCAAATTTTTAATCTCCTTTTTCCTACCTGAACGCCCTGAGTGTCCTACTGCTGGGGCAGTCTCTCTGATCCCCTCTAGAACATCAACAGGAAGGAGGAAGTGGTAGCATGTGTCTCCTCCAAGTCACATGACCACTAGCCCTCACTAGTCCACACATCATGGTCTGGTGGGGAAAGCACAGTGCTTGGCCGTCAGAGGAGAATGAAGCAGAGTACTTTCCCTTCACTTAACCAAGAGGCCTGGACCACCCAGAGGGGGACACTAGTGAACCCACAATACTTTATCCAACCTAACCCTTATACCCATGTGAGGCTTAGCCAATTATGACCCACTAACTATGGACCTCTGGCTGTGGTTGGAAACGGTGCAGCTGGGATTCAAACACCTGACTGTATGACACAGAGATGTACTGAACATAGGTGTCTTACCCCCCTACACCACCAGAGGGCCCTACCGACACTAAATCCTGGTCGGTTTAGTTTTCGTCTCTCATTAGACGTCATGACCCCCAGATGTCACTCAAAACATGCGGTTGGTGTGTTTCTTGGGGACTTGATGTTTATAGCTCAGAACCCTATGGGATCAGGTCCATCACAGCCATCTTTCCAGTCACCAGTGCTTTCCCAGGGTAGTGCTGCTGTGAGCTGTCACAGGAGCACTACAGTCACATGTTCAGCGTGTTGTTCGACATCATCCAACACACACTTAATTAAAATGCAAATCCACACATTCAAGACAAACCGATCAAATGACAAAGGCTTTCCATGCTATTGATGGAAGGTACACCCTTGCTGTCCTGCAGTGCAGCAGAAGTGTGGAGAACAAAGAGGTGCTGAGAGCCACTCACCGTAGGAGTCGTACGATTCCCCGCTCTGTCCGTACTCGTAGTAGTCCTCTGAGCTGTGAAGAGAGAGAACAGTTACTCACTCCTCAGATCCACTGGTATCCAGCCAACAGCAGGACACACTCTACACTCGGCACCACACAGAACCACAGATGAAAAGCATGTAAATGGGTCATTTTCAGTATCTGGGATGAGATCAAAGTGAGATTTAGCAGTGAACAACCACAGAGCGTCTGTGTGAGGACGACCTAAACCAGCCAGGCAGCCCTCACATGAGCCAGCGTCAAGACAGCGTGCCATCGCTCAGACCTTGGCTTTTCACCCATAGCTTCACAACGCCTACGTCCACCCCCTCCATCGTGTCCCTCGTCAGCAACAGACAAGTCCACATCACTGTGTGTCCAGAGGGTTGGAAAGAGAAACCTCATTCAAAACTGAGACATGGTGGTGGCAGGGCTGTGCTCCCTCTCATTTTAGTCATTTTTTACCTTTGAGGTGAGGGGCTGATAGGACGATCCCGAGCCAGTATCGGTTGGCGACACTCCTATCATTCAAGATAGGAAATTCATCATAAGGCTGCCATGGAGCTGACATGAGCCATCACAGCTAGATCCCCTCTCCTTGCCTGTCAGTCTTTGGTGCTGACAGGCAGCCAGCTCCTCTCACTGGATTAATGAGCTGGGCCGTGCCTTTCCACGGGCTTCTGCCTCCACACAGCCCCATCAAGACAGACGGACCTCTGAGGGTGACTCGGGCGACAGTGGCATCATTACACATGGGCTGCAAAATCCTGTCTGATGTTAATGTTAGCAAAGAAGCAACACAACCGAAGCCAGACGAAGGAAGTGTTGCTACGCCGGCCTAGCGTAGACGCTAAGACAGTGGCTCAGTTTGGAGCTCCGATCAGGTTCAGCATGGATTTGACGCTGGCTTTGATTTCCACAGTAAACAGTGTGCAGAGATACCCAGCAGACTCAGATGAGGTGTGTTCCCACTGAGCTGCTGTTGTCTTCCTCCTCAGACACAAGGCCAGCTGTGGTACCTCAGTGTGAGGCTTCCAATCAGCCCCCTCGACAGAGGTGCCACCACACATCTGCCACGTATATCAAGTCTGCGTACTATCCCCGACACCTCTGCTGGTGAGCGGTGAGAGAAGGGGGGGGGAGGTGCTACAGCTAAATGCATGCTTTGTCTTGTCGTGTCATGTATCCCGTGACAAGACCTGACAGGTTACTACATAATTAGATTTCATGCAATGCTAAAATGCAAGCGGCTAAACTCCAGAGGTGTGCCTCTAAATATACATCAGTTTTCATGAGCATCATCTCTTTGCCACAATTCTCAATGGGCACAGGGGCTCGGAGACAGAAACTAAATCTAAGATACCCTGAGCTCCCCTCTGCAGAAATATCACTCATGATTTGTCAATACACGGGCATAAAATCACACCACGGTAGTAAAGATCCTAAGTGGCAAGAGTCAAAAGATG
The DNA here is from genome assembly GCA_900302585.1 of Regalecus glesne. NCBI lineage: Eukaryota > Metazoa > Chordata > Actinopteri > Lampriformes > Regalecidae > Regalecus > Regalecus glesne. The sequence continues at coordinate 9,834 of OMLC01067365.1, read as the reverse complement.
TACACCAAAGCAGTCCGACAGCAGATTCCATTTCCTCGGCTGATGTTTTAAGTGTCTTTCCTCCCAGACTAGAAAATGGAAAGCCGGTGAAGTCTGCGTGCGTTTAATCTTGAAATCTCTTGTGTTGATAACCCCACCAAGCAAGAGAGCAAGAAAAACAGAAAGACAACAAGTCAAGGACAGCGAGGGCAAACGGCTGTGGAACCGGCTACGTGGCCTGTCGACAACTGTGAGTCCCGGCCTGCTCCTGGGAACACATGAGAGAAGCATACCAAAGGCTGTAAGGGTTGCAGCACTTCTAATATCTAGACTGACATTTCCTCAGCTTTACGTCTCTCCAAGGTGTCTCTCCCTCTTGTTCAGTTACCTGGCCCGGTGAGTCTGCAGAAACATCGTGAAGGTCGAACGTTCTCATGCAATCACAGACATGTGTGGCTCAGTCAGCGACATTCAAATGCCCTTAGTGCTTCTCAACAACCAGCCGCTGTCAGAGAAGTGACTCAAAGCTTCAGTGACTCTACCATGGCCCCAAAGGAGTATCTCCTCTCATCACATCTCATCATATGTTATGTTATCTTATCTCCTCTCATCACGTATCATCCTATCTACAATAAATAAATCATAGATTCCCTCCTCAGGCCCACAAGGGGACATGTGGACTTCTCCTCATCTTAACCCATCCAATTGTAGAAGAGCAGTGAGCTGCCACCAGGTGGCGCTCAGGGAGCAGTTAGGGGTTCACTGTCTTGCTCAAGGACACCTCCACATGCTGTATGCAGGACCGGGGATCAAACCTGTGACCTAGCCAGACGACTGCTCTACCCACTGAGCTATGCTGTTACCTCATCTCATTTAATCTCATCTTCCACATGTCAACACTGGCTCAAACCCACAGCTCTGTCTCGTCAAAGCTCCTCTGCTGGCAGCGTGAACAGGAGCTGAAAACGAGGTGTCCAGGCTGGTTAACCTCAGAGGAGCCACACGGCCCTGTCATAGGTGTGAGAGCATTCTGACTCCAAGTAGGTCAGCCTCCAATTTGACATTCATTAGCTGAGGGCCCTGCAGCACCACCACAGACCAGCAGGACTGGGAGAAGCAGTCTGTGGGAAGCCCTGGCCCGGCCCTCTAACCAGGAGTTTGATGGGAGGCCATTTTTCCACAGGTATCAACCTGTGTCTCACAGGCACCTGTCATTCCTGTGGACGGCTCATCTTAAACACTCCTAGACACCATGAGGTAGATGGTGGTATTGAATCTGAATGACGCAGTGCACTCTTCTGTTTCCTCACACCGTCGTGACTCTTCTGTTCCTCTGCGGTGATCATGAGGGAATCCAGCAGAACGTCATGGGACTGCTGTACTACAGGCCGGGATGGGTTTTATGCATCTGTGCCTCATGCTGTACCTATTTCTCTGCAAGGCCAAGTGATAATGAAGTACAGAGCAGACCACCGAGCCCTGGTTTACACTGCCTCAAGCCTTCCTCATGCAGTCCTGCAACGCAGCTCTACAGCCATGCTTGGTACAAGGCCAAGCGGTATTGTCAGACACTAAGTCCAGAGGACAGAAAACACATTGGGATAATTTGATGACATTTAACTGACTCAATGCAACCAACGAAAAGACAGGAAAGAGCAGACGGACCATTCTGAGCTGGCTGAATAGAAAAAAATTCCATACGCCGTTAAATGGAAGTCCTCTTTATGAATACACTGGTGATTGCTCAACATGGTGGCTGATTGCAAGGTAATCTCCACAGAAGAGCCCCTGCTGAGTTGTGATGAAGAGGGACAAAATGGTCAAAGGGACACATTCTATGTGATAAAAGAATCAAATCTCCTGTCTATTAACATCCTGACCTCGGACAACCATTTGCTTTTCTGCCCATTTATGATGAAAAGGCCAGACATCCATCAGAGCCCCACCGGCGGAGTACACGCTCAGTGGTGTCGGCAGTGTCAGCAGTGAACGTTCTCCCTGGATGTTCGTGGCACGGAGTGAAATTTATTACTCAGGTCAAATCTCACATGTCCACCATGATACTCCTGCAGATACAGGACTGCTGTGTAATGCTGGGGTGATCGCTAGGGGCGGCATAGCTCAGTGGGTAGAGGGGTCATCTGACAATTGGTGGGTAGCAGGGTCAATCCCTGGTTGTGCAGAAAGCATATCAAGGTGCAGGACACTGACGCCCCTAACTGCTGCCCGAGCACCACATGGCAGCTGCTCACTGCTCCTATACAACAGGATGGGTTAGATGCAGAGAGGTGCATATCTCCCCTTGTGGGACTGATAAGGGGAGGATATGACTGACACCACATAGTGATGTTCAGGACATGGAAGACATGCTGGTATGACTGTCCAAATGGGGTGGGGGCAGGGCAGACACTGCAAAGCTGTGTGAACTCACCCGTGTGCTCAATGCTACACCTCCGGTGTTCAAATCATGTTAATGAATCAAGTTGAACCTCCTGACGAGACCTTCTCAACTACACACCAGCGGAATGGCCCCTCTTGGATTCCCTATTCAGAAATCCAGCAGATCCCCCCTTCTGCCGTCCTCCATCCCGATGTCCTGCACTCAGATTTACAGTCTAGCCTCAGGGAAGGCCCTCGAAAACGCCCTCACACAGTTATCTTTGTAAATGAGGCTCTGCTGAGAGCCAGGTGATGCTGTAGCATACTGGAGCAAGGCATGAGGTGTCAGCGGGCTCTGCGGTCTCTCAGCTGTCAAATATAAAATAATGCTCTGATTGCCCCGGTGCTGCGAGAGCCAACCTCAGCACAACCTCCCCAAGTGCCCACTCAGTGCTGGGCCAAACCTATCATCCACCTCATCTCCCAACAGACACCATCCTCCATTCTCCACTGATGAAATGAGAGACTCCATACACCTCACCTGCTCCTGCACCTTAGACCTGATTAGCACCACTGCACCTACAACTCCTGTTCCCTCTACTGAGATGGTGCCCTGCCAGTGTGTTCCAGAGGCATGACACCGCCCCATCTGCTGGGTCCACACCGTGAGGAAAGGCTGCGTGGCCCGTGTGCTGCTGGAGTGAGTGCTCCTGAGCGGGACCGTGGCAATGGCGGATACCACACTGAGGTAGCGTCTTACATGGCTGCTCCCATTACTGATCCCTTCTCTGCAAGATGAGAATGTCTCGGTGTCTGAATTCAGTCAACGGCCTCCCTCACGCTCAGCTTAGTGCCATGTGACTGCTGCTGGAGGCTCATGCAGTCTCTATGTATCTGACATGGACACCAGCATGAATCTGTGTCAACTGTAACCCTGATTTCCACAGCCAGCGGTAGCTCGGTGAAAGAGCGCTTGCTTCAGGAACTGACACGCCAGAGGCTGCAGGTTTGATCCCACCATAGGATGTCAGGAAGGGCATCTGGCCTTAATCTACCAAGCTCCATTTAAGTCTGTGTCTACGCTCACAACGTAGGAACCAAACACAAAACAGACCTCTTGGTATAATTAAAATGACAAACATCCCAAACATTTATCAGAAGAGACACGGTGACCCTTCGACACAGAAGTAAATGACATGCATTGTGGGTGTGGGACAAAACATTTTGCCAGTCAACGTGTTTTCAAAACTGCAGAAAACTCATAAAGTCATTGTTTGGAAACAGCATATACATAGACGTAAGCTTTTGTCTGAGAGACATTGGTAGTGTACGACTCTCACCTGGCCCTTGCGAGTTTCATAGATGAGGATATGCAACATCTGAGTCCGTCACAAAACGGTCAGTCTCTGCCACATCACATGCAATGCAACGGAAGGAAATGGTCCTGTAGCTTCCGAATAGGAGCCTGGTTTCTACCGTACACCAAGCCATGAGGGTAGAGCCATGACAAAGACGATAAATTGAACTGCTTGTTATCCTCCAGCTACTGGAATCCTGCCACACAGTCAGAGCTCAGATGTGGTGTCTGGGAGCTCCTTAAGCAATGTATTGTTAGGAGATGTCTGGTCCATGTACCAAGCCCCAAATGCCTCAGAGCCCTGCTCAGACTGGGAGCTACGACTCTCCTCGGACTCAAAGCACAAAAGATCCGCCAACACCCGTCAAAACCTAATGGTACTGGTAATACTGTGATATTATAACATGGTAATATTGTGTTTTAGGATAGCAAGCCTTTCCTGCTACTGGAAGAAAACTCTTGAGGACTGTTGGACTCATTTCTTTCTCAGCATAGCTCAAACGTCAGACGCTGGGACAGGACCAAGCTGTTCACAGCCTCTCTGCGTCCTACTGTTTGTCATCCCTGTCAAGAGCAGATTGTTTCCTTAGACTTATCATCTGCGTCTCCTGCAAGACAGAAGTAACACACAAAGAGATCGCACTGTGGCACACTTCCTCTTTACTGCTGGAAAAAATCTCCAACCAGAACCCAAAGCACTTCAAGGATTATCAAACTTCAGCTCTGCTGTGACATGTGGATCTGAAACCACAAAGAAACACTTGAGTTGTTCACCAAATATCAGACTTAAACATATGAATAAGGAAACGGATAGCTCAGCCACTTGTCTCCGGGGGCAGGGCTCTGAAGTCTGGGCCACTAGTGGCCTTGTCTCTTGCTAGATAACAGATATGAAAATTTCTTTGAGTCCACTAAGCCTCCAGCTTCTTACATGATGGACTCCATTCTTCTCGCCCCAAGCCCCCACAATTATTCACAAGACTGCTTTTAAAGCAAATGGCTGGAGAAACACAGGGCCAGCCTCCATTCCCCCCCAGTGAGCATCTCTATATCTAACAGCCAACACTTCACAATGTGCCTTCGGTCTCTAAGTGCAGCACACAGCAGGAGGAGGGGGGAGGGGGGAGACACAGAGAGAAAGAGAGACAGATAGTTCATAGTAAGTAGTTTGGTAGTTCATGTTTATTATTGTGATTAAATCATGTCTATTGTTATTAATGTAAAAATGTCTGCTTTGGTAATATGTAAACCATTATGTCATGCCAATAGAGCCATTTTTGAATTTGAATTCAAATTTGAGAGAGAGAGACACAGAGACAGCATAAAGGTCAGAGTAGGCCCAGGTGACATCCTGACACAGACACCGAAGACACATCGACCCTACGGGTCACCAAAGGACAGAATAATTTGACTGGTCCTTTTTCCTTTTCTTTGCTGGTGCAGCTCCTCCAACATTGAACATGTTGACATTCTAAGTGTGCTCCCAGTTCCTCCTCTCTGTTCAGAGGCAGAACAGCTGAGTTAGTAGGCAAACTGCTGACTGAGTACCTTGTGAAGCACTAGCTCGTGTGGCATGGTGCCACGCCAAGGCATGCAGGGTGAAAGCCCTCTGTCCTCCTCCCCACACACCACACCAGATCTGGCTTGTTTGTATGGATCACTCATGTTCGATATTCACCTCTGGATACTTCTCCGACACCCACGCCCTGTCTCCACAACCAGCAGCCACTGATCTCTACCTCTGTTCAATAGATCGATATCAACACTTTTCTGTAATCAGAGGTCACGTCACGGGTGACGCTGTGCCATGTGTGTTGGCAAGACATGCTGAGGAGAGGAAGTGACTGGAATGAGCAGCTGGAAGATGAGTGGTACCTACCTCTGCCCAAGATTACTGTAGCTGTTGTCATAAGAGTCGTATCCTTGGTCGTCGTAGGGGGTTCCATAGCCGTCATCATACTCCTAGACATTGACAGACAAGATGATGTTAATTAGATGGGAAACCTCTCCAACCAATCACTCTCTCCGCTCACACAGGACATGTGAGAAGTGGTGTGGCGGCAGGGTATCGAGCTGCTGATGGTCCTTATTTCATTATCAGGGATACAATGGCAGCGTGCACATTGCCATGGCAATATGGTGGCAGAACAGTTAGCACTGCTGCCTCACAACAAGAAGGTCCCAGGTTCAAATCCAACCCCTGGTCCAACCCCTTTCTGTGTGATGCCACCAATCTGGTCATTACATTCTCACTAGATGACCCACTCAACTTCTAGAGCCATGCCACCCTTTCTTTGTATGTTCTCCTCGTGTGTGTGGGTTTCCTCTGGAGGCTCTGGTTACCTCCCACCACCAAAAGACATGCATGTTAGGGTTGATACTCCTGCCTGTCCCCCTGAGCAAGCCATTAGGAACAAGAACTGGAGTTGGTCCCCAGGTGCGGCAGCTGCTCACTGCTCCTGTACAATAGGATGGGTCAGATGCAGGGAACCCATTTCACTGTATGAATGTAAAATGGTAGAGAAAAGCTTCTGCTTCTTCTTCTTCTTCTTCCATGATGCAGACTTGGGGTCCGGCCCTGGTCCCTGTGTCAACGAGTGACAGTGGGCTACAAAAGAGCTGCATCATGGCCATGTTTCACCAGCAGCTCAAATGATGAGCGTGGAACATCTGTTAGTGCTGCTGCAGTTGCCCCCCTTCCACTCTTCACCCTGCCCGAGCCCCGACCAAGAGGAACATCAAAGGGAAACAGTGCCGCACCCGTCCTAATTTGGGATAAATGGGATTTATGTTCCACAAAAGACATCGACCCCTAGCGACACATCTCTCATCCCCCCACACACTACACTGCTCCTTCCATCTGCCCCCGATTTGCACGCATGGAATAAGTGTCTGAAATTGGAAAGGGAGGAAAATACTCATCACATCCATATTGTTGTTAAGGCCCCGACGCCTGATTAGAAACATGCATTTGCCAAATGACAGCATTTGAGTTCAGTCTTTTATCGTTAATCCTCCAGAAGATGATATGTATACTACGAAAGAACTACGTTTGAACTTCATCACAGCAACCCAGGCATGATACTTGGTTGTTTTTCCGAGCAAAAAAAGTAATTCCCCAGCCTAGGTTTTCCTCTTAGAGGAACTCATCTTGCATTTTATTTACATGTTAACTGTATTTTTGTTTTAGAGCTTCTTTTATATCAGGTTTTCATCCATCCACCCAACCATCTATCTATTCGAAGTCTGGGCACAGGTGGACTGGAGCCTATCCCAGGTCTCATTGGACGGAAGGTGGGGATAGACTTTGGAAAGACCGCCGGTCCATCACAGGGCGGAGCAGTGAAGGGAACAGAAAAGCGCTACATAAGAACTAGTCCATTTTCCATTTGGTCAGGAAAAGATAAGATATTCCTTTATTAGTCCCACAGGGGGAAATTACAGTGAACACTTCCACATGATTCTCTGCAGGTGCTGGGATCAAACCTGCAATCTTCCGATCACCAGGCGACCGCTCGACCCACTGAGCCAATGTCGCCTCCTTTTTAGATGCAAAGTACCTCATGAACCAGTAAGAATTGTTCAGACATTTACTTTCAGGTTCAGCTTTACTATTTTGGGGGAAGTTTAGATTCCTCCAAACAGGTTTGTGTTTCTAGAAATGGAGGCAGCTGTAAGACTGATTCTTTTTACCCAAATCCTCTGTGATAAAAAAAATAAATAATAATAATAATTGAAATAAGGGGGGGCATGGCTCAGTGGGTAGAGCGGTCATCTGGTGATCGGAAGGTTGCAGATTCGATCCCCGGTCCTGCAGAGAAGCATGTCGAGGTGTCCTTGAGCAAGACACTGTTCCCCTAACTGCTCTGCCCTGTGATAGACTGGTGACCTATACAGGGTGTACCCCACCTCTCACCCAATGAGAACGGAGATAGGCTCCAGTTCCCTAACCCGATTTCAGATAAGCGGTTGACGATGGATGGATAATTGAAATACACTTTATCCGAACCCTCTACCTCATATTCTCTCATTTGCTATTACCCATTAGGGACAGTATAGATTGGAAGGTCGCTGGCTTGATCCCTGGCTCCTCAAGAGAATGTATTGAAGTGTCGTTGAGTAAGACACTGAACCCTGGCCACTGCCGCTCCCCACTGCTCCTACACAAAAGGATGTGTCAAATGCAGAGGACACATTTCATATCTTACATCTTTCTGGAATGGAGCCTCCCGGCCCAAAAAAGATCACATGAATGTACTTGTACAACGGAGTGAGGACAAACATCTTGGCTCTTGAATTTGAGGTATGGTTTCAGCAAAACGCCATCAACAGAGATGTAAACTCTCCTTCACCTTCAACCTGCTCAAAGACATCTATCAAGTGTCTGACATGTGCCAGCTTGCTGGTTCTCCGTTGGCAACAATCATGATGGATACTCGCTAACTTTGGCTCGGTCGAATCACTATGAAAGCATCAATTTCACCAAAGGACATGAGGCGAGTGATGCCCAATATTGGCTATGGAAGGTAGAAGTGTCGTAAATACTAGGCCTACTTCAAATCACAAATCCAAGACAACACCGTGGCATAATTCTGCTCATGACAGTCACACAACGTGATTTGGCCTCATAGCTGCCATGTGTGACACTGTTCTTTGCGTTCAGAGAAATTAATTTAGTCTTTCAGTGGTTCACAGTTTGGTGCATTTTCATAGAATTAGAAGTGACTCGAGATGGGTGTATTTTCGGCACTTTTCTTATTTCTTTACATTTCTTATGCCATGGTTGCAGAGAATACTGGTCTCTGATTGGCTGGGCAGTGTTTGTTAAAGTCATATAAGGTTCACTTAGTTCAAGTTTAATCGCTATTCTGACTTCCTACGCTGGTGGACTCCTTTCAGTTCTGCTGATCCATAGCAACACGCTGAAATAGCAGCAAGCCCAGTAAACACCCAGAGCCTTAGCTTAGCCTTTAGCTTGTACTGCATGACATTCTGGGTACAAAACGTTGAGGGACAAACACTGAGCCCCCTCGGACCTTTGGGCCAGTTCTTTACCTCAAGTGTTAACATCCCTCAAAATACAACTTCTTATGGATCATCCCTCACCTAGCAGAAATCCAAATGAGTCTTTCAGGACTCGTCAGCTATGAGCTTTGTCTGTTTGGGTACGGTTTGTAAGTTTTGGGAAGTTGGTGCTGTGCCTGAGTCTTCTGATCAAGTCCCTCCTGGTAGTCAAAGTTGTAATATTGCAGTTCTGGAAAAGTCACTTGACACCTATGGAAAGAGCAACCATGTTTATTTTTACTCTATGAAACAACTTGTCGCTCTGAAATCGAGAGGGAAACAAGCTTTAGAACACTGCCATTTTCCAAGGTTAGGGCCTTAATGAGCATCACTGTAAAAATGAGCCCATACAATGTACTGCTTTTGCGTCATTGCAGGCTGTGAATGTCCACGTGAAAAAGGACAAAAATAGGCACAAACACAACTCAGACTTTGTGAATAGCCCCCACAAACTAAAAGTGCCACTACCAATACCACTATTCCTACGACTGCTGCTACTCATAGGCGGCCCACCCTATAGGCTGAATACGCTATGGCACAGGCACCCAAGCCTTCTCTCTTTTTCTGTTTCTTTTTTCTGAGAGCTGCTTCCAGACCCAACTAGCAGCTCTGACCCAGTACAAAAGACCCCTATACTCAATGGATGTATTATATCATTGACAGAGGTACCACAGCAACTGACCTATCAGTCACTACGCTGCTAAAGTATGATATGATGGTAGGAAAAAAATGATGACATGATGGCACCTAGGGGGCGCCATGGCTCAGTGGGTACAGTGCTCGTCTGGCGATTGAAAGGTTAAGGTTCAATCCCAGCACCCATAACTGGTCTGCTGTCTGATAAAGTGGCAACCTGCACAGGGTGTGCCCCCTGCCTTTCACCCAGTGAGGACTGAGATGGGCTACCTTCCCTCACAACTCGGCTTCTGATAACCGGTTGACATTGGATGGATGGATGAAAGCACCTCCAAACCACAGGAATTCATTTGACAACTGTCAAAATAACAGTTAACTTTATCAATAGGTCGATAAAGATATTCTTTAGCAATTCTCTG
>OMLC01067364.1:0-12121 GCA_900302585.1 Regalecus glesne | reverse complement strand
ATATATATATATATATATATAGTCTTTGGGATAAAGCATCAGCATAAAACCAGATTTGAGATGGATTTGAATAAAAGGGATTAGCGGTAAAGAGTGCTGATATTATCTGCTTGCATGCAGAACCCCCGATTCTGCTGTTTGGCCAATTCCTAACACGTAGAGTCAAACTGGGGCTCTGGCAAACATCTGTCCAATCAGCATGAGTGCTCATAAAAACGAAGACAGCGAGCAAGATAGTGTGACTAACTGGTTAAGCTAAGGGTTTTTTCAGTTTGAACTTAAATTCCCCCCTAATTCCCCAAATGACACGTTTAGCTTAATCAGTGTAGCTAATGGGCTAATATTGTAGCTCTAAAAGCGATCCAATAAATAGTCGAGGGAGATAAGTTGGAGTTGCTGTTCTTTTGTTCTTTGCTCCCAATTCATCAAGACACTGGGGCCCCAACACATTCTCCGATCTGATTTATGCTTGTTGATTCCACATCGTGTCATTGTCTTTTGCTTGTTTTTCTCTTGTTTAACGAGGGAGCTGAATCGCAACATGCCCTCAATTTAACCCATTAACCTCTTGAGGGGAGCGAGAATATTTCCATTTGTTTGACACGCTGAAGTCACCCCATCACTCCAGATGCTCTCTCTTCCTTCCTTTCCCTACTCTACACTTTCCGACCCTCTGTCCATCTCATCGCCCCATCCTCCTTCTCCTGCGGTGTTTGGCTGTAAGCAGTGGCAGTGCTGAGGTAAGAAATGAAATGTCTGAGTGATTAATGTTAGCGTGGCAGTGTTGGCTCACATCGGTCTGAGTGGTGTTAATGAGTGCGGCCGCCTGTAGATTAACTAACGGGAGGCTGTAGAGGAAATTACACTTCCTCATTGCGACCGCTGACTACAGCCCTGGAGAGCGTTTTATCAGGTATTGGCGGCAGGCTTTTAACCTTGAGCCGCCAAATGGCGACGAATGAGCTTTCTAGTGTATGTTATACACTATTTCTCATGACTAGGTGAGGGGACGCTTCCCCTCCTATTTTCTTTGGGTTTCTATAACCCTCCTCCTATTCCTCTCCCCACTCCATTTGGCTATTGTTTTCATCTGCGCTTTAGTGATTACCACCCCTTAGCCCTCACTATCTCTCTCTCTCGCTTGCTCTCTCTCTCTCTCTCTCTCTCTCTCTCTCCCTCCATCAATAGCTCTCTACACTGGCCTAGAAATACCTTTCCCCTACACATTATCTGCTTTTCCCTCACACAAATCCATTGGCTCGCTATTTTGTGCCTTCTCTATCTTTCTCTCCCTCCTATTCCACTCTCACAACATTTGTATGCTGCTTCCCACTGCAACACCTCATTAATTCATACTCCCCCCTCCACCCTCCTTTACCACCCTTTCAGGGGCCACACAGTAAATGCAGAGAAGAGGGCATAGACTGAGGTTACTTGCCCTGAGCGTATAATGTATGTTTAGTTAAATGAATTTCAATGTGTCTCTTAAATACACCTACCTTGGCACTGAGTACTGTCTGCCGATGGTTCATTCCCAGCCACGCAGGTACAGGAGCCCACGGGAACCATCCACTCCCCGTCCCCATTGCAGTAGAGCTTGAGGGGGACGGACACCTCCATAGCATTAGACACACAGGTCCCCGGGGCGATGACTAAGGAGGTGGCTTCCGCTCCCGTGGCCGTCTCGGGAAAAACAGCAAAGTTAGCAATGGTGGTGGAGCACTTCTTAAAGAAAACCCTGACCGAAATGAGAGACATGCAGGCGCCGAAGTCCTGGAACCCCAAATAGAAGCCGGCTTTAGAGAGAGGCCCGAAGCTTCGCACTTTGGTGTTGATCCTGCCCGCTTCTAGCAGGGAAAAGCTCTCATCCGGGGCGATGGTATCCACCTTGATGTAGGGGTTCTCCTTCCAGAGAGGGCTGGTGTCGGTGGCTGTGTCTCCCTCCGACTCGTAGTAAAACAGGTTAAAGGTCTCCTTACATGAGCCGGGGATGTTGGGGATGCTGGCACAGTCACGGACTGAGAACTTGAGCTCGACGTAGACGCGCAGAACACCCTTGCGTGGAATGAAGTCCGTCCTCAGCCAGTTGTTCTGGTTAGACTGTCGGACATTACATACCTGGTAGGTTCGAATAGGGCTCATGGAATCATCGTAGCCGCTCACCTCCTCCCACTGCGGGGACAGGAGAAGGATTGTGAAAGAAGCTGATGGCTATTAACCTGACAAAACCACATCAAACTCAACATGTTCTGAAACGGAGATGAAAACAATGAGGTCTGGGTGATAGTAGCTGTACTCCTCATTTGTCATCCTCATTGATATAGGGGTGAGTACCCCCGCCTGTCACGTGGGGGACCGGGGTTCAATTCCTCAGTAGGGAGACAACAAACTTTCACAACTCCTATTTCAATAGCACGGGTAAAATGCAGAGATGAGATTTCGCTGTATGCATGTATAATGACAAATTAATAACGCTTCTAAGCTTCTCCTGTTGCTGGTGCTGGACTGAAAACAAACGAGTCCCTTAGGAAACTCACTTACAGATAACCATCAGAGCTTTGTGGTATCAAATGCCGTGTGATCCAACCTAAACATGCAGCAGTTAATTCAAGACTCAAGAACTTTATTGTCACAGCGCACGCACGACGAAATTGCTATTGTGTCGGCCTCGATTGCAATTTCGCTCGAGCTGCCTTTCGTTCCAATGAAATTGAAATGAAAGGCAGCTCACGGTGTTAAGTCCAGAGTTTAAATGAGAGAGATGGATTCAAACACTTCTCGGGACTCTAATCAAAATGCAAAATATGCACACACACATCCCAAAATATGTTACGCACATGTGCTCTATGTAGTTCAAATTTGCAAATGAAATGCCTCTAATTGTATGACTCAACAAGAATATTCCAGTGATTGAATACTATTAATAGATTATATTTTCCCATTAGGGCATATTTCACGCATCATGCTCATTTGTCTAAATGGCACTAAATAAAAGCTATCAGCAGAATGAATAAATGAGCTTGTCCTGTGGTCCAGATCCAGACAATTAACAGATGTCTTGGCAGGACGTTCATTAAGGCACCTAAAGCGGTTGCTGAATAACTCGCAGTTACTGTCAATTATCTTCAGGGAGGAAAGCTCTAAAGAACTCACACGCTCACTCGCATATCAGTGCAGTTCAGCTGCTGCAGTCAGAAGAGCCTCTTTAGGACATCCGGTTATGACGCAGCATATGTGTAAATGCACAACCTGTACCTGAGCCGTACGAGAGGGTACATTTCAAATGGGGAAAATTCCCATATATCCACACTGATACCTTATAATGCAAAATGTGAGCTATTTATTAAAAAGGCCATCTAAATGCAATGTCATCCCCTTCATTGCACTATGGAGCACTTGAAGTTAAGTGGAATATAAATATTCCAAAGCCTACTCGGCCTTCCCGGACTATGGCATTCAATCCGGTGTAGGGGAAGGACTAAATCCTTCTCAAAAGACTTGGATCTTAGCAGTCAGTTGCTCATGAAATGATTGCATTCAATTCAATTCAAACATTCAATATACAGAAAGCATTTCAACCCAAAGCTGTTTTGTACTACATTAACTACCTTTGACTATAGTAGACCCGATTTTACGTGTCACGATTAGTCCCCATGTTGTGTGGGCGGATACGGACTTAATTAGAGTTTGGGGGATTGAGGCCGAATGCCCTTCCTGACACCCACGTGGTGGATTCGAACCCCCTGCCTCTGGCTCGTCAGTTCCTGAAGCGAGTGTGCCAACCACTGAGGAACCACAGCCCCGCTGACAGCCTTTTACTATGGCAACCATTGTAGTCAGCGTCTCAGAAGAGGCAGATTTATCCACCTCATAAACTATCTGTAAGCACATCACGAATGGGAGTCACATGGGTCAATAACTTTTTGTCCATGAGGAAATGACCTTGTGAGAAGTGAATCTGGGATTATTATTTTTTGCACAATTCTCCCTTGGACCAAATACTTAATTTCCATAACAAATAAGCTTTCGAGAAATTGATTATTTTGGCTCCAAGAAAATAATGCATAACTCAAATCACGTCTGTGAGCTTGTGCACAATTTATTTCTCAAACGATGACTCCAACAGTCAGCATTATGTCGTAAATCAGCAGCACCGTGTTGATGTAGCACCTGACAGATATGATAATTGCCATCTCTAAATGTATGGGCTTGTCAGGCATTAGGAACGGGACCGGCTGGCCCCTTGTGACGTATGACTCCGCCGATGCTGTGATGCTAGCCGTCCAGCCTTACAGGAAGGGAGAAGCTGGGCTGCCGAATATGGTTTCCATGGCAACCCACCGTTTCCATTGACTGACTGCGCTCACGTACCAAAGACAAATTACACTGGCTGGGAGTGGGGGAGGTCTGTCAGGCTGTTAGCCCAGGGGTCAAATTCATGTTGTTTTATTTTCTCTCCATTCCAACAGGGGGATTTACTAAAAACATTAATCCCTACCTGTAATTTATTCTCAGGCAAATTATTAAAGACACACACATGCTTGCAATTATCGAGTCTTCTACTGGAGGGGAAGACATGCAAGGTACTATATGACCTACCCCGGTGGGATTTACAGACTGTCAGCATCTGCCTCCGTTTGCTTGTCTGTTACATGCCAAAACACAGTAAGCACAGAGCCTGTAGATTCTTATTTCTCGTTTTTAAGAATTGGAAGTTGTTGTGAATATGGAGTTCACAGTTGTTAGGCGGAATGTTTCTCATTTGCTCTCTTAATTCTACAAAATAAACATACGCTGCATTAGAGGCGTTATAAAACAGCATGAGGTGTGTTGTTGAAGTCAGAGAGGGTCCTATAAACAAGCTAATGGAACAAATGTTGTAAGAAAACGAGGGGGGGGGCATGTTTAGCAAATGCGTGCGCGCACACACACTCACACACACACACACACACACACACACACACACACACAAGGGCAAACTTACCCCACTCTCTGGGAATGTGGTCCAAGCCAACTCTGTTGTTGCCCACCGACTGTCCATTAGGGTTTCTGCAAACCAAGAGTGGGAGGTTTTTAAAAGAAAAACATTACCTGACTTCAGTGGTGGGAGGAAAATAGAAACCATTACACAACAGCAAAGAACGTGCAGAACTTTCCTGTTTTATGGAGGATAAATGTAAGACCGACCTCTCTCTCTCTCTCTCCCTCCCCCTTTCTGCAGAGACAAAAGCCATTTTTGAAAGCTTTCCTATGCTGACAATCATGACACATCTGTGATGCCCCTTAAATCAAAGCTCCATCAACTGGCCGTGTCCAGAGGCACGCACCAACACAAACATGAGGGAATTCAACCTTGTGGAGAAACTGCCTGGAATTCATAAACTTCGGGTTTGTCTCGAACACAGGAGTCCCTGCGGACACGCTGTCTGTCGTGGGGTTTTTGCATGAGAGTGAACAGACTGAGATGTGGCAAATGCTCACAGCGGGTGATCTCAGTATCTTCTCTTACCCCCTTTAGTTCTTTATGACTTTGTGACAGGGTGGGTGGGGGAGTGAGCAAGACAGATGTGGGACAGGTAGACAAGAGATATCAGGATCAATGAGCGTTTCTGTCAGGGCGTCAATCATGGCGCCATCGGGTGCGATAGCTGGGTGGAAAAGAGAGAGAGAAAAAAAACCTCTCTCAAGAATCCTAGGCTCACTGTCAATTCTTAATATACGGTTGCGCTCCGAGAGAGCCTCTGCTGTTCCTTTGTTGGAGAAGCAGGATATCTGAAATGCGTTAAAAAAAAAAAGTAAAACATTTTTTTGCCGTCGTGACAGCCCACAGCAAAACAAAGCCTGCCGGGCACCATTTGCTTGCAGGTTGTGTTGAGCCGTGTCAAAGGTGACCGTGGAGAGAGGGTGGCCGCATGGCATGATAAAAGCTATGGAGGGAATGAAGTCTTTCATAGGACTGTAAAAGAGGGGGAAAGAAAGAGCAAACAGCTCTGCAGGGATCAGACTCGGACATTTCTTATGGATCGCACATTGGTGTGGGGTCCAAATGGCAGCAACAATAGTCAATACTTTGCCTCTGTGGATCCACGGCTTCGGTCACAGAAGACCGTCTGATCTTTATCTTTGGCTTATGTCTTTATGTGGTATCTTTTTTTCATTCAAAGGGGGAAAAAAATAGATCCCCGAGCCATTCATGTGATATAGGCATTAAACCGGCAACACCCACACATGCACGGTTTCCATTGTGAAGCTTGGGCATGGTGTTCGTATCCGGAGAAATGTCGCAGGCATTCATTGTTAATGAGGCTACTAAACAATGAGTAGTCATGCTGTCTGTGTATTCACACAGCTGGGCTGCAGGCCACTGCTGCTGAGGCTGCCTATTGGACATCTGACTCGAAGCCTTTCCTCGTGTCTCACACCCAGACCTGGTAAGTAACCCAGCCCTCCCGCGCTAGGCTCTCTACAGGACGCACACGACCACCTCACACACACAGTGTGTTTGCGTGTGTGTGTGAGGCAGCAGGAGGTTGTAGGGAGCAGGGAGGATGTCTTTCAACAAGATGGCTTGAGAATAAGCCCCTACGCCGGTAAGCTCCCCGTCCTGCTGAAATGTTAAATGGGTTGAGATGTCATTTATTCCCTGCATGAACCGGCACCTATTCCCTAGCCCCCAACCCAGCCCCCATGGATGGAGGGAAGCGGAGAGGACATTTCTCCATGATGATTAATCGTGGGTTTTATTCATATTAGCCAGGAAACACACTCACACACTCACAGCATGTCCTACCATACAGAGCCAGAATAGCTGCATATATCTAAACTCATGGAGGCTATTTGCTTCAATTCTATTTGATTTGTGGATGTTATTGTCATCTCACTGGATTCCGGTGGGTGCTCTGGAGGGAATGGGGTCTCCTCAACCATCAGATTCCCCCTCTTTTTTGCGTGTGGTGGTTACCATCCCATTCAGATTCCCATGCAATTACACCTCAGATCCCACCCACCGATATCATAAAACTACAGTGCCGGAAAAGTGAGTCTACCCCAGGGGTAAGAAAGCAACGCTCCAGTGGGAACTTGTCCTTAGTGCATCACCACCCGTGGCATTTACTGTGTTTTGATCGCTGGAGCCAAAATGCCATAGAAGTCTACATTCTCTGTGTACTTCGAGAAGCACAAATACCCCCCCACACACACACACCCACCCACACACGCTAATGTTTTATTCACTTTATGTATCATGAAAGAAAGCCCTCTCCACATACATCCAACAAGCAAATTTATGAAATATTAAAAGCCCAACATCATCTCCAGTGATTGGAAGTGTGATCACATGTCTATAAAAAGGCAAACAAAATGAGTGCCTGGGTTCAAAAACGTAACCTCAGAGAGGCAATGTTCAAAACTACCGCCGTCTGATTCCACTGCAATTTCAACCGAGGGCATCGCCGCCGTCCATGCAGAATAACTGTTGATAACTACAGTCCAAGGTGATGCTCCGTTTGACTCCTGATGAGCAGTTTTTCATCAAGCCAAGCTGAACTAATCTAATCTCCATTCCAGGGCTCTGCAATCCGTTTTGCACAGGTCAGCACATAATTATTCATATTTACACTTCAATGTATGGGGAGCACTGGGACGAGGGCGAGATGGTCTACAGATGTGGAGACGCCGAGGCCTCGATCATATCAGAGACAGGCCTCGAATGTGCATTGAAAACTTCGTACGGACGTCTTCTTCAGTCATGCGCACGTGGCTGCTAGATTACTTCTACAGAATGTGTCGGAGTAGTAATCACTCCGTCAGATGAGCGTTTGAAATGGCTGTGTTAATGAGATTAGGGGCACATTATGTGTCTCCCTCAGTAAAAGTTGTTCCTAAGTGCAAGTGTGAATTTCTGATATGTGATCTTCGTATACACCGTGCATAAGGAACATCACTTGATCACCTAGTTATCAAAATCCGAAATCAAAATGAGCATCTCATCATCCCCCAAATTAACAAAGGCTCAACGTTGGGACTATAACCATTGGGTTGAATATGCTGACCATGCCAAGGGATGTCAATAGAAAGCCCTGTGGTTTCCCATTCTTCCTCCTTTCCATTCCATCTGATCATCTGCTCTCTGTTTATTCTCACAGGACAAACATTAGTTAACCTCCGACTGTCGACTTAAGTGCAAGTTGTTGGGTTGGAAACGGGCTGATCATTGGGGCATGAGAGCCCAGTGGGACTTGGAGTGCCGCTGCCGCTGCATTGATTTAGTTGCTGACACCAGAATTGATGAGAGATCGAGCTGGCCATGCTCCAGGAGAAGCAGATTGGACAGAGAGAAAAGGAGGCAGGGTGAGCTACAGTGCCACAGAGGAGAGGCGTTGCTGGGATGTTAGGATGCGAATGAAGTTGCAGTTGCTCGGGTGGGCTACTCCCTGAAAAACACATCCTCTGAAATAAAATAAAAACAAAAATGACGACAAAGCCCCAAGGACTCAACAGCACCTGCTCGACGGCTGACCTTTAAGTCACGCATGTCACCTAACATGCTTCACGCATGTGTTCCCGTGAGACATCTGGGACACAGATTGATCTGCCGTGCTTGGTTTAAGGGTCGACCTGGCACATGAACCGGACAACATACCTACACACACTGAAAGACACACGGTTGTTTTTTTTAAACCCCTTTTCATTCACATCATGATCAAATCTGTTGTATCTTGCAGGGTGTCAGCCACTCTTGGATGAAGAGTCGACCACATACCACCATAATAAAACATAGCCAGCTAAAGCCTTTCCTTGGCTGGTGTCTGGCTTTGGTAAAGAAAGGTGGGGCAGGTGGGCATCTTAAGAAAGCTTGTGGGTGTGACAACAAAAGGGACAATAGCAACAGGGCAATTGTTATATAGCCGCAATGGAATCACAGCCATGTCTATACAGCACACATACACAGAAAGAAGATTTGGGGAGGGGGGTAGGCTTCAACACCATCATGCTGTTTGATGCTGTTGATTCATGCGGGCATTGATTACAATGATGGAGCACAAAGTAAATGGATACTCAGCGAAATCACCAATTTAACTGAGCTGGGCCACATTACTCCATGAGCATGGGTTGACCAAAAAAAAAAAAAAAACACCCAACATGTATCACCATTTACACTGAAGCAAAACAAATCACTGCTCTGATATGTCATTGAAATTGATGAAATGGGATATAAACAAGCAACTTTTCATTCCTATCTATATTGTTTCTTTTCTGTGTTCTCTGTGTAATAATCAGATATCAATCCGGAGGTTATCTTCAACCTCTACTCCTCCTAAACAGGGCATTACAATAAATGTAGTGGCGTGATACTCAGAAATATTAGATTGCATAGCCTTACCTTCCACAGCCAATATCGCGGGAAGCACAAAGCTGCATACCCACAGCAAATAATCCATTGTCACGAAACAAGATCCTGCCACATGAATATAGGTGTGTGAGACTGGGATCCCCTGGAAGGAGACTGAGGGACTCAAACACGGACCACCGCAGTCCAGGCGCGTTTTGTCTCACTCCCAACACTCATTTCTTCAATAAACATGCGGGCCATCACCACGTCATGTCCACTAAATCCGATCACGGAACGTAACCAAGCACTTGTTCGTCTGTAATTGGGGAGGGAAAAAAACCCCACTGTAAAATCCACTGAGCAAGAACAGCGATGCCGCGGACCACTTACAATGCGTCCTTTTCTATCTCTCACTGTGCCGACACCAAAGCTTGGTCCGTCGGCGCATCTCTCAACTCGGGCTCAGCAATATAGAACCTTTTTTTTGAGAGAGAGAGAGCGATAGAGAGATAGAGGGGGAAATAAGGTTTTATTTCCCCCCACACACCCACACAAAAAGTAAATAATCCACTTTCCCAGTCTGCGTAGCTGTTGCTCCTCAAGGAATGTGTGTCGGAATGGCAATTGTGGGACAGAGGAATATGTGTGAGGGGGGGCGTCTGCGGGGTGGGCTGAAACAGCTGCTAACACTACGGACCACTTTGGGTAGCCGTCAGGTCACACCCCTCCTGGAAGTTAAGGTTTTAATTCATCAGAGAAAAAAAAGGAGTACTATAGGCTCCGAAGCGGTCCGTGACTACACCGCGGAGGATCTTAAAACGAAGACGCCGAGCCTTGTAAAGGATAGACAGCGCCCCCCGTGGCTCATACGCACCTTGCGTGATTGAGTTAGTAAATTATCTGTCCGACGTCCAACTACGTCTGGCGGCGGACTGAGAACACCTCCACCTCCTCCCACGTACCCTTGCCATCTCTAAGCAACGGACACAGTCTAAAGGTTCACTCATGCTTAATTTCAGAACCAATACAAAAACGTCAATTTCAAATCCCAATGCAAACGTACTGCTATGCGGCCATCGGGTTGGTATGGGTGTCAAACAACAATCCCACTAGAGGGCAGTTCAGAGTCAAAGCTTACTGATAACGACAAACATGGCGGCGGTGGGGGCGGTCGATGTTTAACACCGGAATTTAACATCAAATATGTTAAAGAAATTCTCAACGAGTCGCTTGAGTTCTCCTCGTAGAATTCTTTCATTTTAACATTTTCTTTGTCGGGTCTTGTTTGAGTACTGAGGTAACCATTGGCCACATTTTCCCATAGTGCTTGTCTGTTTCGCTGGTATCCGGAAGTCATAAAAAAGAGGTACTTCAGATTTTGTGATTTCCATACCTGGATTATTGAGCATGCATCAAGACATGGTATCCAGAATCTTTCAGAAAACATGGAAGAAATTAACCGAGTACAGAGAGAAGCCTCCGTCCTGTATCCGTACACGTATTCAACATTTAGCACAATTGGTACACGGTTAAAAAAACCGACTCATTTTCATACGAGGCTTATGACACTTTGAGACTGGGTTAGGCACGTCCTTCATTAAAGTGAAGTCTATAAACCCTACAGTATTACGCTTGTTTAACTTAATGTCTGTAGATGATGTTAAATAAGATCATTATACTAGCTAGATGACCACATACATTATCCTACCTACAGCGTTCTGTTGGTCATGCACTTACATGGGACTGGAGCCAGCCATTACTGGGATGTGACGCAGGCAGATTTAAGGTCAGGTTGAGATATGGAATAGTATGCAAGATTCCCCCCCGCAAGAACATAGAGAATATATTTCAAATTTTAAAATCATTGATACGAAGAAGAATAAATGTTTTAACCTCACAATCTTCCATTTTTACCTCTTTTAGGGGAGTCCAAGTCTTAATTAGGGGGGTGTTTGACCTTCCCGAATCACTCCAGTAATTCAAACCATGGGTTGAGTTTGGTCGCGATGGGAGGAGTTTGAGGTCCCCCGTTGGCTGCATCATCACTTGTCAATCATTTGTCCCGCCCACCAGTGTTCGTCCTACACGGTCAAAACTGTCAACAGTGGTGAACTCTTAGGAGACTACATCCAACCATAGTACACTAACCATGACTCCACAGTCCAGATGGATAAAATAACTTTCTGATTGAGAAAATCAATGGATTTCAAGAGGCTCTTGGTTTTAATGAAAACTTCATTCACTAATCGCTCTTCTGCGAATGAGGATTCTTTTGCCAAACAAAAGAATATATTACAAAAAGAGAAGAATGAGAAGAGAGTGAGATCAGAGAACATTTACCCATGGTTTTGTCTTCTCTCTTTCTGGCTTAAACATTACAGAGATGAGATTGTCAAATCTTCTCAAAGGCTGACAGAAGCATTCAGGCAGTCGGCACTACACTAGGTTGATATATCCATTTGGATGTCATTGTCACCGATGTTATCAACTAAACAGTCGTGTCACATTTGCCATTTAGCCGTCTCTGTCTTTTATTTTCCTTTTAAACATAAATGGGTTTTATATTTCTCTGCGGGTCTCTCCTTTCCTCCATTTACGTTCATTAACACCAGACCCGCTCAGTCCTTTGTCCCTCATAGGCCTCCAGTGGTGTGTGCTGACTGGTAGGCCACGGCCGACCTTAAGTCTCATGGTGCTTTCAAACAAGGCTCCCCTTCACACTGCTAATTCATCCGTCTGCCAGTACTACCCCCACAACTCGAGTCAGACAGACCCCAACCCCTCACGCAC
>OMLC01067363.1:0-10545 GCA_900302585.1 Regalecus glesne | reverse complement strand
TTTACTGTGTTCAGTTATGTTTCTTGGTTCTTTTGCCTTCCATGAGCTGTTTTCGGTTGTCAGGATAATGTACCAAAGACGACGTGGAATCATCATAGATAATCAAACCAATCCCTGAAACACTAGACAGCTCAAGAATAAACCATTTTCTAGAACACTAGGCATCGGTGTTACTTTTTATTATTAACTGGCCCAAACAGTGTTTTAGAATGCAAAAAATATGTGTGCACCGACAAATGAATAGTAATTTGATGCAAACAAATGAGTTACATGAAGTTAGATAGTCGTGGAATATCAACGTTTTTATGATTCAATTTCAAAAATCACTGTATGAAGTTCTTGGTCACACACGTGCATGCACTCCCACTTACATCCATCTCCTCTTGAGCTGTTGTCACCAGAGCCTGGGACTGATTATATGACTTGTAAAGATCCACTTAATAATACATAGCCGGGCTAAACATGATCAGCTGGATGGAAAACCTTACCTCAACAATACTTTTTGTCTGGTCAACGACTGGACACTTCGGAGACAGGACACCGCACTGTGGAGAAAGGATGGTGTGCGTGTGTGTCTATGTGAAGGGAGGCGATACCCTAACAGAATGACAGAGATTGAAAGAAAGACAGACAGACAGACAGACCAACAGACAGGCAAACAAGAGTTTTCAGAAATCCGAAGGAAACCATAAACTGATCTTTGCTTAGTCAAAATATCATCAAGCATGCTCAATAATCCAGATAAGGAAATCGCAAAATAAATTGAATCAGTTCATTTGGACATATCTTATTGAAAGAAAGGTGTCATCACTCATACAGGTGACACCTTCAGTCCTACTGAAGGTGTCACCTGTATGACCTTTCAACGTTTCTGTGATGATATTAACTCGTAAAAACTGTGAAAAGCATGATAGTGCAGGAGTTGTGTAAAAGAGAGACGGAGTATTTCGATGTGGTGAAGAGCTACGAAAATATTCACGACGATCACAACCACATTCTGTCGCTGAAAAGTGACGTCATCATCCTGCCACCAATGATAGGGATAATAACATATTCACGTAAATATGGGCGTGAGTTATAACCCTATAAACTTGTCAATTGTCCTGCAGGAAGGTAGCGACTACGGTAGTTAAAATGAACAATATAAATAATATTATACATGTATGAATCATCAAAATATGCAACAAACATTACACTGTAAGCGATAGAAAGGTACAAGACAGTAGTGCAGACAATATCCCTGTACAACAACGTACAACAAGCAGCACGTACAGCCGGGCGCCCCGCCCCTTTTGGAAACGAGAGTTTCCGCTGACTGCCAGACGCGGCCTGTACAGACAACACAGCTTTCGTCACGGTGTATGTTTAAGCAAATAGGGATCTGAAAGAAAAGATGACTTTTTGGTGCAGACCGGCAGCTTTTTGGAGTTTGTTGTCGCTGCGGGGTTTACGGGTGAATCTCTCGGACTCGTACAATGGAGGAAGTCTCCACCAGATGCCCCGGGCCGGAGTGCCACCTGTACGGGCCAGGAGTCTTCCTCCTGTGGGACACACTTTCACACACGTCCGCCGACAGCATTCAGACACGACGGACTCTGGTGAAGTGCAGCTAAAGCGACTCGAAGGGGAAGATGCCGGTAGGGTACCTTTCCCCTCCCCCGTGAATTAAAATCCTGCACTTCTTATATTCCTAACATTCCAAAGGTACTGACAAACATGTCCAAGTACTTTCAAACTCCTCCCATGCTTCATTTCGAGTCAGAAGAGGTTTTGCAGACGTATGCAAGTTGAGCGTGTGTACAAATTTAAAAAAAAGCTAAGTTTTATGCTAGGATAGTGATGGTGTTAGATTGATTTTGAGCTGCATCTCACAAGTCCCAACTCTTGTGTCTGCTCCGTCCATTCTCAGGAATAGTGGAGGTGTTGATGTGTCGACACAAAGCAAGGAATGCTCTTGGTCATGTCTTTGTGTCTCAGGCAAGTTGACTAATACTTCAACACACACACACACACACACACACACACACACACACACACACACACACACACAAACAAGTAACTGGGGCAGTTTCTCTCACATTGGTGCAGATGAGGGAGCTACTGTCCACTCTGTCCCATGACTCAGCTGTACGTGTGGTGATCTTCAGGAGTTTAGTGCCAGGGACCTTCTGTGCAGGTAAAACCTGAGGACTGGCGAGGGCGTTGTGCATTTGAGATGAAAGTGTGAGTAAATGTGTGGTAATGTTTACATGTTTAATTGTCCGGATGTAGGTGCTGATCTGAAGGAGAGAGCTCAGATGAACAACATGGAGTCTGACCTGTTTGTGCACAGCCTGCGATCACTCATGACTCAGATTGGTAATGTATTGATCTATTTGCACACAAATGGCAGTATGTCCTTCGAGAATGCAGAGGCTTGGATGTTTGTGAGAATATGAACCAATGTGCAGCATGTCTAGCTTGTATTTATGTACAAATGTGAATTTGCATGTTTGTTGGCAGGGGAGGTTAAGGTTTGAGGAAGAGCGCTCATCTGTCTTTGCTTCTCTTCTCTTTTTCTTTTCTGACTTCTTTCTTGTTTGCTCCCTTCTGTCAATCACGCAGAGTATCTCTTTTTTCCCTCTGTTCTGATAATCCTTCTAAAGTAATTAAACTGTCACTCCTCACGCTGAACCATTTGTCCAGTCCTCATTTCACCAACACATACACAGACAGTGTGTATGGATCACTGAATCACAGAGATTTCAGTTTGGGTTTGTGAGTATGTACATATGTGCATGGGCATCACCAGACTCCTCTCTTTGTATACCTCTGGGTGCTGTGACACAACGGCAGCATCAATACCTACGCCGACTGTTGCGGCGTTGGACGGTGCTGCTCTGGGAGGTGGACTGGAACTGGCATTGGCATGTGACCTCCGCACAGCGGGTGAGTGATCTCTGAACCCCTGTCCTTTTAACCTATTCCAGTTTAGTCCTCTTCATGCTTGGGTGCACTTCAATTTGTTGTTCCCTTACCCTGAGGTGACGTGAGGTCTGAGGAATTGGAGAGAGGCCATCATGTATTCTTCACAGCTAATGGAGTCCTGTCGTATTAGATCAGCAGTTACCTCAGAGGAGTGGGCTGGGATGCAAGGTATGGCAGATGTTCTAGCTTTAATTAATTTCTCAAAGAGATGTAAAAAATAAATTCGAATTAATTACAATACACATTATTTATATTGGACATTAAATTCAAACTATGCCAATTCTTGATATTGGCAATTTTATTTTAACTATTGAGATTTAAAAAGTTTTCACCATTCATATCAGTGAGAGTTGTAATTTGACCTAGGTAAAATGCCTATATCTGTCAATATCATCAATTCAGGGGGGATGGCTCAGTGGGTAGAGTGGTCATCTGGCTATCAGAAGGTTGCCAGTTCAATCCCTGCACTTGCAGAGGAGCGTGTCGAGTTGTCCTTGAGCAAGACACTGAACCCCTAACTCCTCCCCGAACCTCATATGTTGGCAGCTCACTGCTCCTATACAATAGGATGGGTTAAAATACAGAGAAATCCAAATTTCCCCTTGCGGGACTGATAAGGGAATTATTATTATTATTATTAACAAATGGATTTTCAACTTGTTAAAATTGTGTTGATACAAACAATTGCTGTTTGTCTAGTTAATCAAATAATTAAATTAGCTAATGGATTATATCAGAAATCTGTAGTTTAACAAGTTGAAATCATATGTTTAATACCGATAATGACTTAATATCAGAAATTGGCATTTTACCTAGATCAAATTTTTACTCCCACTCAAATGAATGAGAAGAAATGTTTTGATTCTCGCTAGCTGAAATAGAATACACAATATCAGGAGTTTGGATTCTAACTAGTTAGAATTGAATCCGTGATATCATCTAGAAATTAATCAAAGCTAAAATGGCTTGCCATGAAAGGAGTGCATCTAAATCCACAGATTCACACAGCCCTGGTTGATTTCTCCCTCTAGAGTAGACTATGAGGTTCTTACAACATACTAGCCTCTCTCATGGCCTTAATAGGCTAAAAAATTCAACCATCTTACACGTTCAACTGACACCCTTGATTAAAGCTACTTGCTGTGAGAGAGAGTCTGTAGAAAGCTGGTTTCCTACTCAGACATGAACCCTTTCACTTTGTAGTTTTAAGGTACTCTTTACTCAAGGCCATACTGTTGCCAGATTTACAAAATGCAATTTTAAGGTAAATGAAAATTGTGTTCTCCATTTAAAAACAATTCTTAATAGAAATTAATGTAAAGTTACCCCAAAATATGACACCTACTTTTGTGTATAGGGGTGGCACAGCGGCTAGCACTGTTGCCTCACAGCAAGGTCTTGGGTTTGAATCCGGTCACAGGTCCTCTCTGTGTGGATTTTGCATGTTTTCTCTATGTCTGCATGGGTTCCCCCCCCACCATTAAAAGGACATACATGGTTTGGGTCGATAGTGCTGCCAATGCCCCTGACCAAGGCAATAGGAAGAACTGGAATTGATTCCTAGGGGTTGCAGCTGTTCACTGCTACTATACAGTAGGATGTGTTGAATAAAGAACAAATTTCATTGTATGTATGTGCAATGATAAATGTTCTTATACTCTTCTTTTTCTCGTTCTTCTAAAATGCTGATATATATCAAAATTGATTGTGATACTTTTTGGATCCAGACACATCTGCAGAGCAGCTCATTTATCTTTCATAGATTTGTGATTGGTGAAGCCAGTTGTGGCGGTTTGATGACTGGTTGGGGTGCAGGTGTTTGTCTGTGGTCCCCTGACAGCGGCATCACTCAGCCTCTGCCACCTCCTTTGCTTAATGACACTGCAGCATAGACCTTCAATTGTCCTCTGTGTGCACATGTGCATTTGTGTTTGTGTGTTTCAGCATTTTCTGCACAGATGGGTCTGATTGAGACAACGCGGGGGCTGCTCCCAGGAGCGGGTAAGGCAAACGGGTCATATGCCCAAGCTTTCAGACACACAAGCATGTGTGTATTGAGGTTTGTTATGTGCATTGGGTGGTATGTGTGTGTCACTTAAATGCAACTTGACCTTGACCTACTTTGTCCTCTAGGGGGCAGTCAGAGACTACCGCGGGCTGTTGGCATGACTCTGGCCAAAGAGCTCATCTTCACAGGTGGCGTTGCGCAGCTTTGTTTTGTGACATGTTGCTACGGAGTGTTTTTCTGTAAAGATGCTTATGTGATGTATTTTGATACACAATATTCTTTTTTTTCTGAAGTGGTCTGTTTCTTGTCTTTCTCCCTCCCTGCTTCTGTGTTATCAGGTAAGCGTGTGGGGGGACAGGCTGCTCTGGAGATGGGGCTTGTAAACAGAGCCATAGAACAGAACCAGACTGGAGATGCTGCCTACAGAGAGGCACTCAGCCTGGCCCGAGAGATAGTGCCCCAGGTCAGAGCATACACAGTAACAGGTGTTATCATGAAATGAAAGTGAAGCATGGAGTAGGAAGATGTAATATGGAGATTATCAATCCTACAAAGATGGACAGTTTCTTTTTATTTGTTTTCTCTTGCAACCAGTCTCACTCAATAGGCTTGGAAAATGTTGTAAAGTCATTATTGACATTTTATATACATATTTTTTATAATATGTATTGGAATGCGTATGGGTCACAGTGGCTCGCGGGTAGAGCGCAGGTGTTGGGCCAGAGGGTGTGGGTGCAAACCCACCGGAGTGCATCAGGAAGGGAATTCATCCTTCATCCCCCACACCTTCCCTGAGATGGAATAGTCACCTGTCCAGGGTGTTTCCCTGCCTTTTGCCCAATGAGCGCTGGGTTAGGCTCCAGCATGACCGTTACCTGACTTTGGAGAAGCGGTTGATGATGGATGCATTGATGTATAGCAATTTCCCCAGACATATTCAACTTTTTACATTTGAAGCTCCGTTTGCAAGAATTTAACACTCTTGCAATGATAAAGCTGATTTTAGACAGGGAATAGGGCAGCTGACCAGTGAGTTGTCAGACTAAATTATATTTGTCAGATGCACTAGAATATTTTTCTTCAATTGTAGTCATAAAAAAGCAGACCTTAGTAGATTTTGTTGTCTATCAAGCAGTAAGAGCTTTATCCTAACACAACTGATGGAGCCAGATTTGTTTTAGACTGCACACTTTGAAATGTAACTTTCTGCTGTGTATATTGCAAATCTGATATTATATATTGTTCATCCCTAGTCTAAAACATCCTAATATTATGATGCATTGATTTATTTCTAACCTATACGAAAGAGACGAGGTCAGTGTTTTTGACTCCTTCAGACAACCCTGTGAATAAGAGCAGAAACATTCTGGTGTTAATATAACAGTTATGCAGCAATCTCTGTAATACTGTTAGACATTTATAATCCCCACGGTTCTACAAAATCCACAATGAATCTAGACAGGGAACACCACAAACTCAAAGATAATTCATAAATTCTTGTCTGTTTCTGTTGCTCAGGCTCCCATTGCTGTGCGCATGGCAAAAGAGGCAATGAACAAAGGCAACGAGGTAGAGTGTGAATCATAGGACCACGTTACACCACTGTTATGGATGATGACATGATTAAATTCTGTGTACGTCTTGTTAGGTGGACATCTCCTCAGCAATGGCAATAGAGAGGATGTGTTACGCTCGGGTAAGTTTATGTTCACTTGATTTTTTCATAAATAGGATTTAATTGTATTTTCAAATATTCCACTGTGCTCTACAGTGCCACATCTGCTGTAGTCTTTTAAGCATAGAAACCTTATTTCTAGCTGAATAAATTGATGACTTACACGTTATTTTACTTTGGAAAGTTTAGTTAAAAGCGGTGCAGATTATCTATTTTAGTTACACAAGGTTTTTCTGGGCTGCTTAGTGCTTGACTTTTTTTTCATGTGTGCTGTCATTCTCACTCTGTGGGACACCTGCTGATGTCAGCTTTTCAAGCACGATTGTTATCAAACAGTCGCTTGTGTCCTTTCTTTTCAGGTCATCCCTACACGAGACCGACAGGAAGGTATGGCTGCCTTCATTGAGAAGAGACCACCCCGATACACAGGAGAGTAATGGGCCTTTGTTGACAGGGTATTCAGTGATAAGATGTTTCTTCTTCTCTAACTCACTGACATATCCATATCAATGCACACATGCACTACTCTAACCTAGTCTGATAGACAATTAATTTGTATTGAATGGCTGTGCACATCCCACTGACTTCTCAATACATGGTCATGGTGATTTCTCAGGGATAATTGTTTGATACTAAGAAAACCAGTTTTTCACATCATCCAAACAAGCCATGTAATATCTATTGATAAATGTCTAGTCAAATGACTGTCCTGTTTTTCCTTTGATGAACTTTATGGGATCAAGTTTCCATAGCCACCGAAAGACAGAATTGACTGTTAATGGGGATGTACATTCTTTATTTCAAAAACTTTAACTCTCAGCAGCAACATGGCACAATCTCAACAGACAGATCACCATGTTGCCACTGCAGTTGGATGTAGCTCCTACTGTGAAAGATGAAACTGGCCTTCATTAAAGGGTGACGTTTCACTTCTCAATACAACATATTTTGAGCAACGCATCACAGTAAGAGAAAAGATGACAAAAACAAGCTTTTCCATCTGCTAGTCATTTGCACAAAATCTTGCCTTTGATGTAACCAATGAGGGACAGAATTTAGGTACCTTACAGTAGTTAAAAGCACACACATGATGGCTGGTTAAAACAAAACAAGGCCATGACCAACTTTTGAGAGAAAATCTTGGAAGTTTTGCAGACTTTATTTTACTATTATAACACTGATTCCTCATAGCCTAGTACATCATCTCCACTACCCTTTACATACTCAGTATGTTACCTATAGCTATGTTTTCCTATGTGCCACTAGCATCCCTAATGAATTTACAAACACTCCTGCCATCACAAAGTTTCCTATGCATCATTTTTATGCAGGTCTAATGTATCTGAGGATGTTGTAAAGATCAAAATCAGCTTCGATTGCATAGAGAAGAGTGACATTATTATCAAAATGAAAACCTGGGGTGAGAAAATGAATGATAGGGTGAGTCATTTTACTGTGTAGTGGCTTCTGATATCCTCTGGATAGATGAAGACATACCCCTTAATAAAACAGCATCCTGATGACACTTTGTTCACATGGCCAGCAAGCTCAAATGAAAGGAGGGCTTTCAACTGTTCTTGATTCTGTTTGAATAGTTTTTTGTCTCTATTGACCCTCTGCTTTGTTCCACATGTACCTCAATCACATGAAAAAATTAACAGTTAACATACAATTTAATAGTGTCCGTGCAACAGTTTCAAAAAATCCAAATGTTACTGTTTCCTTCCCATGTTCCAGTAGGTACACAGCATGTACAAATTAAATACTTTGTTGGTTTGAGAGAGTTCTCATAGGGCAGATGCTGGATCTTGACATGGAAAGCCGTTTCTAAACTTAACGTAGGTCATGGAAATAAAAACATTTGATTGTCAAAAAAAGGGTGTTCCTTGTTTAGCAGACAAACATGCACACAAATTACCTGTCTCTCTGCCTCTCATGCACACAGACACATTCGGAAGCACATCTAACATACATCCAAACAGATCCACACATCTATACAGAACAAGTTTGAGAACACTTCTCTTTATACACATGTATATGGGTCAAACCCTATCTATACTGACCAATACACATTATTGCCATTTGTACCAATGATGGACATTTGCACTAGCCACACTTAATTTTCTGTTAGCTTTTCAGAATTTTTACAAACAAGTTGAGAATAAACCCCGGGTCTCTGGTTCTACGGTGTTGCTGTGTTTGCATCTGCAAAACACTGACCTATCTAGATGTTCACAGTTGGGCCCTGACCAGGAGACATGAGCCAACGCAATTATAAAACAAGAATGCTCTTCATGTACAATAAATGTATAAGAAATCTACACGCCCATGTTAAAATGTCAGATTTGTGTGATGTTAAAAATGAATTCAAGAGGAATAATGTCAGGACTTTTCTCCATCCTTAATGTGAAATTCCAAACTATAAAAGTAAAGAATAGATCCCCTTATCAGTCCCACAAGGGGAAATTTGGAATTCTTTGCATTTGAACCCATCCTATTATACAGGAGCAGTGAGCTGCCACCATATGGCGCTCGGGGAGCAGTTAGGGGTTCAGCGTCTTGCTCAAGGACACCTCGACATGCATTCTGTAGGACTGGGGATCAAACCTGTAATCTTTCGATTGCCAGACAACCGCTCTAACCACTGAGCTATGCCGCCCCTTAACTATAAAATTAAAGTGGACAAACAATGAGAAACATAGGAGAAAAAAAACTTAAACATAACCCAGTTGCACTAAGTGTGCACATCCTTTTATAACTGGCTGTGGCAATCTTGTTGAGAATTATCACATTCAGTTAAGCATTTCCTGTAGAAGTCCCTGACATCTTGGTTTCATGGAAGACAGAGTGGGAAAAAGATTGCCAAGTTAAGATGTGCCAAGCTCATAAGACTCTTTCCTCAAAGGACTGGATGCTGTAATTAGAAGCACAAGGTGCTTCAACAAAGTATTAGTTTAAGGGTGTTCACACTTAAGCTCTCTTTACTTTTATTTTCCCCCTAAAACATTTGTTTGTTTTTCACTTGGATTTTACGAGTTGCAGTTGTTTAATTTTTTTAACGTGAGAAAACACTGCCATTTTGAATGGGGTGTGTCGACTTTTTATATCCCCTGTAGGTATGTATGCTCATACATTTAGGTTTCAATTCATAATGCGTTGAAATTCTCTCCCCACTTAACAGACCCTAGGCAAGTATACATTTGTATCAAATCAGACACATTGTTTGATAAAAGACTAAATGAGAGAGAGGCGCATTAATAGACCAAGAAACATGGGTTTCAATAAAACACTGCTCTAAACAAACTGGAAAGCATTCCTATGATAAAGGATAGAAGCATTCAGACAAACTCCAGCATGCTTAAGCTCACAACATCATGCGTATGTTTAATGAGCTGATAGATCGATTTAGATAATCGAAGCCCTCTGTGAGGGAGAGGAGGACCAGAGTGCTTTGACCCCTCAGCTGAGATCTTGGGGTTTAAATCCAAAGCTAGAATTTCTCTGTGAGCACTTAATGGTTTTGGTACAATATCGTGAGGATGCTGATGGCAGAGTTACATGACAGCATGGACACAAATCTTGAAACAAGACTCGTGCTTCACAGGTCTTCTCATTATTTCTTCACAAGAATAGCACACATGTAAATACTTTTGTTTTGAAAACAAAAAAATACAAAGGAAATAAATAAGGTGTGTGTGTGCAAGAAACTGCTCAGTTCACGCCCTTTAGTATATCCTTCCCAAGAAAGCTTGGCAAAGTGTGTGTGTGTGTGTGAGTGCGTGTGTGTGTGTGTGAGTGTGTGTGTGTGTGTTTATGTGTGTGTGTGTGTGTGTGTGTGTGAGAGAGAGGGAGAGAGAGAGCTTAGTGTGTTGTGCTTTCTTTTGGTCATGTATAC
>OMLC01067354.1:0-12828 GCA_900302585.1 Regalecus glesne | reverse complement strand
TACGAGATAAAGGAATGTGACTGGAGTTCAGACGTGTGCTCTTCCGATCTCACACACACACACACACACACGGTTGATGTTCATTAACTTGATGCTGGCCAGTCACATCTTGGCAGGGGCCAGTGCCATGTGAGAGTGGAGCAGCCAAATAAAGCTCGGCCAAAACATTTTGGCCAATGTGGCACTGATGCATTGATCTAATGTGATTCTTGTACTGGCAACCTCTTTCGGTTTCAGCAGCAGACTAGCAGCTGACAGGCCAAACTGACCCTGACCAGTGAAAACCTTCTGGCGTGTCCCAGAAGTGCCAGTGTGCCAGTGTCTGCCTGTTTCAGAGAGGACTCAATTTTGGAATTGACTGTGATCCCATTTAACCACAGAACCTTTAAAAGGCTTCGCTACGATGTTTTTTGGCTGGTCTTAAAAGACGCTAATCAGATGTGTGTGTGTCGATGTGTGTGACTCAGCGGTGGAATGAGAGTTTTACACATGGGCTGACAATGGCTACTTCAGGGGGTCTATAAACCTTTAAGGGGAATTGGTGTGTATGACCTTTAACCTGGCATCTGAAGAGCATGAATGTATCTGCTGACTGGAGGTCGAGGTGATGCTTCTCTTAA
This sequence comes from Regalecus glesne, assembly GCA_900302585.1. Lineage (NCBI taxonomy): Eukaryota > Metazoa > Chordata > Actinopteri > Lampriformes > Regalecidae > Regalecus > Regalecus glesne. The sequence continues at coordinate 12,208 of OMLC01067354.1, read as the reverse complement.
CCTGGAGGTCCTAAGGGTCACAGGTCATGTGCCCATCTAGGGTGACTTCACTAGAATTCTTTAACGTATGAATAATAATACACATACATATAATAATCCGTGTGTGCATGTGTATACACGTCTTATTATGTATTGGATTTGATCTTTATCTCATTATTTGTAATGGAGTCATCCAGCTTAAGAATTTCACAAGATTGTACCAGAGTAACGAGAAACATCTTGAATCTGGAATAAACATTGTCTCTACGTCAGAACCACAGCACACACACACACACAGCAGCCTGTCTAATGGTAAAACTTCATACTCACCTCAATAGGGTGCTGTCACGTCAAGTCTGCAGCTGGTGTCAGTGGCTTTTGAGCGGTGGACATGTTCTCTCTTCCTCGTCGCTGATCTGAAAAGGAGCCGCCGGATATCAACAAGAGGTGATATGAGATGTCGATCAGCATCAATTTGACAGTACTAAATTATTTTTTTTGGGTGGCATCCGGGATGGCCAATCAGTTATCAGGGGTGTCCGGTGCCATCCCACCCCCCACCCCCTTCCCTCTGCCTCTGTGTATAGTGCATCATGTGCATGTCTAAGCTATGAGGACACATTACTGGAGGAGCAAAACGGTCATTCCTCACATGCTGTTGGTACACAGTATCTGACATTTTCCAATTTTTCCACTTTTTTTATCCAACCTAGCCCTTATCACCATGTGAGGCTTAGCCAATTATGCCCACTAACTATGGACCTCCGGCCGTGGTTGGAAACGGTGCGTCCGGGATTCGAACACCCAACTACATGACGCAGAGATGCCAGGGGTGCTTTAACCCCCTACACCACCACAGGACCCATCCAATTTTTACAGTTGACCAAAAAAGCCCTTCAAGACACAAAGTCATGGACATGCACTTCTTCATGGGCCATGGTAGCTCAGTGGTGGAGCGAGTCATCGCGACCAGCCAGAGGCTGCGAGTTTGAACCCGCTGCAGGGTGTCAGGAAGGGCATCCAGCTTTAATCCCCCCAGCTCCATGTAAGCCCATGTCTCCCCCCCCCACACCCTAGGGACTGATCCTGACATAAAACTGACCTCTCATGGATGTCCACTTCTCCAGGGAGGGAGGGAGGTCACAGCCCCTGGTCGTGCACAATGTATCATCCCTGTAGCCGTTACCCGGGTCCAATACACTGCCTTGCTCAAAGGGAATATGACAAATTTTTTTTGTCCTCTGCCATTGGATCATTTCAACGCTAACAGGAAAGCCAAAGAAGAGCATACACTGTAGTTACCGCATGGAGCAGACCCAGCTGTGGATGCCAAGACTCACACCAACCATCCCTGCTAGAGGACATCTGTAGAAGACAGAGAAGCACAGACAGACACTGTGAGGCGGCTGACTCCAGACCTACCGCACTGCCATCTAACCGGGGATCCTCCCCTGCCGCTAAACGGAGAGGATGAGAATCAGAAATCACCCCAAAACTTTGCCCACCATCTTTTTTTCCCTCATCTTTAACTCCCCCTTATCCCCCGTTGGGGTGATGCTCTGTGATTTTAACACAACATAATCATTTCATTTTATTCAGCCAAAAGGAGGCAAAGCTATTATTATTCACCATGATGTAATTATTGCCATAATTATTACCACTTAGCGCTTTGCCCTGCTCGAGGTTAGCAGGGCCATATGGCACAAATGCATAAATGAATACAAATTCACTCTATAAGTATTAATGCATGAGGATATTTACATAAGTACATGATGCCTCATTTAGCAGCATGTGGGGAGACAGATGAAGCGACGCAGTAGATTAAGCCTTGAAGTCTCCTCCCAGCCTCGCCATGGTGGAGACAGAGGGAGATGGAGGAGATTGTGCTCTGGCCGCCACCATTTATCAAGGATCTTGTTACTAATGAATAGAACAAGAGTATTGAACAAATGCTTGAAAAGTAATTTAGAAAGTTAATTTCAGTTCCAATTTAGCCGCGGACACAAAGCTATTAGTTTCCCGTTAAGGGAGAATCAAGAATTCATTGCATTTTTTCCAACACACAGCCTCCCTCCTCTCTTCCTGCGATGAAGGACAAAGTTAAATTTAGTTTGACGTGCTTAGCGCCTCACTCGGCGAGGACACTTCAATTAGCCAGCAGGAGTATGCGGTGGAAGCTATTCAAATGTCAGGCTCTCTTCTTGGGGAATTAAATGTCAGATTAAAGTAGTGTGAGCTTTGCTAATGCTGTTGTTATACTATAATAATTCTACCTCTGATGAACTACATGTACCAGATGAAAGCCTGTCTGGAACTTTCACTCTTGTATTAAGGGGTTGTGTGTGTGTGTACGTGTGTGTGTGTGTGTGTATGTGTGTGCGGTTGCTCGCATGTCTCCTCGTGTGTACCCGTGTCTGCGTAGGTTCATTCTGCAGAAGCATCCTCCCGCTGAAAGACACTCGACCGCCCTGTGTGCTGAGCATCCCAGCGTGCAGGCTCGGCGTTTTGCATGCCCGTGTTCTCAGACTACATTCTCAAAGCTGTTATCATTCCCTTGACAATGGCCGACGCTGCTGCCAAGCCTCATAAACACTTGTCATTATGGTGTCGGTAAAACTGCCAGACCACGTAGTGCCATGTTTTGGCCCGGGCCCCTCGCAGGCTTCTAAATGATTCTCAGTGAGTTTTCCAAGCCGGGTTTATCAGACGGAGCGGAGCGTTGGGAGCCAATCCAAAGAGCATTTTGCTGAGAAAGATTACAGAGCCCCAAAATCAATCATCATTACAGATAAGGGAATCAATCAAACCAGAGCAGGACAGAAGAGAAAGGTTTTGATTGAATAGGAGTGGATTTGGTGTGATTAAAAACGGTTTTCTATGCAGTTGCACCACGGTTAATTATATGCGGGTATACGTTGAACCTTCCTGAGGAAAGCCTCTTAGGCTGTACATACTTATCTTGGTGACTTTTCTACTGCATCCTATAGGGGAGCTTTAATGAGTAACACACCGATGTGCACATCCCTTCTCCACCGTGTCTCGCTTCTCGCTCGTGTGATCGGGGCTCTTCCTTCTCCATAGATGTTGGACGATGTGTTCCCTATTAGTGGAGGGGGCCAAACTACCTTCCCCTCGACAAAGCTTGCCGGGGTAGGTGCCAGCAGGACATGGCAGATAACGAGCAATGAGAAATAGGTTTTCCTCTTTGGTTTAAGGGACCATGTGCAGCTTTTTACATCAGTAGCACCATTCGATGCACCAGATTCCAGATCATTTGCATCTGCAGTCCCCGCATGTCTTTTTTTGGTAGCAGGAGACCAGAGCAGCCGGAGGAAACCCACGCAGACACGGGAAGAACATGCAAACTCCACACGGAAAGGAAGTGGGATGGGATTTGAACCCAGGACCTCCTTGGTGTGGGTCAACAGTGCTAAATGCTGTGCCAGCGTGCCGCTGAAGCTTGAGCTTAAAGCAGCACATTAATGAGGATAAACCAGGAAGTTGTACAGCCATGATCTTGATCCTCATGTGACATCATGACATGATGACCTGCTCCACACAACCACCAGAGCCACGATATTTACTCTGCATCAGGACCTGACTGAAGGCATCTTAGCCACCGTCCCCATGCCTCGAGAGGAATTCTAGACTTAAAAGCACCTCACAGTAACTTCAGTAAGGTTTAAAATGTTGTTTCAGGAGCCTCGATCAATACTATAGATTGTAACGTGACTTCCCTGCCCTGTGTGACTGATTAGAACGCCCACGGCCGTGCTCACCCTGTGCTGAGAGGCACACAGACCACCCTGGACCACAGAGAAAGCTTCATGTCTCGTGAAGTGACGTCTGACCGTGTGCTGAAATCTGCACACGTACATTATGTTCCCCTAAAGACAGGAGACGCACACGAGGGCCTCTGTCAGTGTTGTCTGCAGTCAAATGGGTTTTATCCTCTATCCACAGTATCCAATCTGTCTGCCTTGAGAGAGAGAGAGAGAGACCCCTCCTCTGGGGCTCTCCCTGAGGTTTCTTCCTATTTTCCCCCCCGTTAAAGGTTTTGTTTTAAAGGGAGTTGTTTCTTATCTGATGTGAGGGTCTGAGGGCAGGATGCTGTGTTAGTGCAAAGCCCGCTGAGGCAAACTGCTCATTTGTGATAATGGGCTATAACAAAGGAAGTCGACTGGACTTGGAGTGGAGAAAAACACACCGCGTGGTTGGTGGAATGACAGGTGGGTCAAAGACGGCTTCAATATTTGGGGAAGGTGTTTCTGCCCTTTGCACTCTTAACAGTGACGTAGCCTCAAACGTTTAGCTGATTAACTCCTGAGGCTTTGGCTGCTGTTACATTCATGATGCTTCTCCCCGTCAGTAAGACCACGCTGCTTGTGACTGGATGTAGACATATGCATACTACACAGGAGAAAGTGAGCAGTGCCAAAGCTCTTATCCCCCATCAGCCAGTCTATTTGCAAATAGCCCAAAGGCCAAACGGCAAAGGGTATTTTAGTGAGAAATGCCCAAAAGCAGTGGTTAACTAGCAAAGTATCTCAGAGTGTTTAATATCCTCTCAGTACATATGGGAAAGCGGGGCTGGCCGGGTGTATTATCTCAGCACACAATAAAGGTCTCGTGTTATCTTTACAAGCCCTCACCGCTATGAGCCGCCCGGGTAAAAGGTTGGGGAATTACAGGACAACCAGGCAAACCACGAGGTGTTAAGGCCTTAAGATTTCCACACACCAGACCTGACCTTCACCGATGTTTATAGACTGATGCTATCGCTGGGGGACAGACTGGTCTTTCGGTGCTCCTCTTCCCATACAAATGATAACCGTTTAACCTTGTGCATCAGCCAATAGCTTCCTCATGTGTGCTGCCCGTGTCCGCAGCCTCGCTCTCAGACAGGTGATACGATGTGCCGGCCTCGGCCCGACAGGGAGGCTGATGGAGACATGCTTCTCCTTACTGCTCCGGGCACATGATTATATTTCAAGCACATTTCACACCTGCGATCGTCTTTACCCATGATGCTCAGTAATCCAGGTAAGGAAGTCACACAAAGGTGTAACTGGCTAATGGCCACGGTAATTTACATATGAAACTATAGTTTCTAAGGGTGGGGATGCTGCAGGCGGCTCAGACTGAAGCTGGTGTAATGTTCTCCAAATGAAATGAGAGCTTTGTTAGAGTCCTCAGGGGGTTCTGGGTGGGACATTGAACCAGCATGGCCGAGGAGGCCACAGCAGCTGGAGGCCTTTGAGAAGCCACGTCTTGCTGGAGCGGAGATATGCAGCAACACTGACCAGAGCCAGCTCACAGCTTCAGCTGCTCCCATACACAGTAGCATGGGTTAAAAGCAGAGGACAAATTTCATTGTGAGAATATAATGTCCTAATATAGTGGCTTGCCCAACTTGCATACAAATGGAACCTCAGCATCATTTCTAATCAGCGCTCATCTCGGTTGTAATTTAAGTGTTTTGGGCATTAGCTCAGAGGTAGAGTGTGTGCTTCAGGAAATGATGAGCCAGAGGTCGTGGGTACGATCCCATCACGGGAGCATCAGGAAGGACATCAGGCCTTAATCCCTGAGCTCCGTCTAAGTCTGTGCCCACCCCCATCATGTGGAGACTAATGGCCTCTCTCATAGTCATTACATTACAGGCCTTTAGCAGACGCTCTTATCCAGAGTGACGTACATCAAGCTAGCAGTTAGGGGTTCAGTGTCTTGCTCAAGGACACCTCGACATGCTGTGTGCAGGACCGGGGATCGAACCTGCAACCTTCCGATAGCCAGACGACCGCTCTACCAATAGACACTAGCATATCTACACTAATGATCATATAATATGTAACTCAACATATGTATGTGTTTTACATGTAGATCTGTAGATATCACAGGAAGCATGCATTCTATCAGTCTATTAAAATAAAAGCTTGAAATAATCGATTAAAACTGCACCCTCGGTCATAATTCACTGAGGCTGCGTGGGAACGGACTCAAATGTTGATATATTACATCTAATTGGCAGGGCTCACTCCTAGCCTGGCGCTCCGTCGACACCATCTCTGATGACCAGAATTAGCTACGGGCTTGACACTGGTGTTAAATAACTTCTGATAAATCAGTCGATTTTTGGACAAGCGTAGCTGAAATGCCACCAAATAGGCACTTACAATCTCATTTAACACAATGCCCGAGGTCCTGAAGAGGAACACGGTGGCTTCGCTTGCCTGTGAAAACATGTCGGCCCTCTTCATTCGCAAGTGCGACATTATATAATGGATGACTGCCTCGGGTGGCAGCGATCACTAAAAGCTATGGACCCCTTTTACAGAAACACTTTAGTCATTACAACTTCTCGATTAGAGTGCAAGTTGTATTTTTTTTTTTCTTTGTGGATGTGCACCTAATTACCAGGGACTGTCAAGGCAGTCACTGTCAGATAAGCTAGTTATTAAATGTTAAAGGCCAGTAGTGCTTAGTGAAAGTTAATAGCTATCAAGCTGCCATGATCTATCTGTCTCTCTTTTCCCCCCTCACTCCCTCTCCTTCTCCTCCTCTCTCATATTCTACCTCTCACTCCCCTAAAGTATGCTGACATCAGAAACCACCATTCCCCTCACAAATGTGAGATTAATAACAAAGGGAAGTAGCCAATCACTGTAGCGATGCTGAAAGCGTGGACCAAATTGTCTTGTCAAAACGTCTCACTTCATTTTTCACTCCACTAAAACCCGTCGGTGCTGGACAGTCCGTCCACTCGAATTTTATGTCAGCGTCAGCTCCCTTATGTGTCTACTTCTCTGCCCCTCGCCGATTCTGTTGCTCATCAACCTCCTCTCCTGGTTCCTCCTCGGCCTGTCCACCTCCCATCCACATCGAAATGTTTCCGAAAGGGTGGTTTTGAATCCTCATACCCCAATCCAAATAAAGTTATCCATCCATCCATCCATCCATCCATCCATCCATCCATCCATCCATCCAATTACTTACTCGGCCATGTCCGTGGTGCTGGTCACCTGCTGTACCAGGGCTGCTCTCCACTCCTCAGCAAAGTTCTAGGGCCCTCTGAAGAAGTCTCCGAGAATGATCAGGACCTCTGACGCAAGGTTGAAAAATGTGCTGTCTTGGAAAAAAAAAGAATGGCAAGCATGTGATGAAACTGAGCCTTTTCTATGATGCGCATAACAAATGTTCTGTTGAAAATGTGATGAACATTTTGAAATACAAAATATGAGTTTGAACATCTGTTTGTTAGATGACATCAGCTGCTCACACACACACACACACACACGTGTGTGTGTGTGTGTGTGTGTGTGTGTGTGCGCGGGATCATTGCAGGTTTATTACAGCAGCTGTAGAAAGAATTAAAAATAGTTTCACAGCTGTTGTTTATCTGAATAATGAATGTAATCTTTGCAATGGATCTGCTTAAATGTTGAGTGAACCAAGTGACCATAAATCATTATAGATGTGCTGACTTTTACTGTACCACCCACAGCAGATGTTTGGCATCGGGCTCCATTCTGGTCTATAAAGCTCGTGTTGAGGTGCGATGCATACGCTGCTAACCTACGTTAATGTTGGTTGTTACTGCACATGTCCCACATTCGTACTCCTGTACAAGCCCCCTCCATAGATTACACCAACGTTTAGTCTGCCTCTGTGTCACTGACTTTAGAAACCCCCCTCCTGTCATGTGATATCATTGTTCTGCATTACCACGTAACACCAAAAAGCTGAATCAGTTCATGCAAATGACGTATCTATTGAAAGAGACATTTCATCACACGTACAGATGACATCCTCATAACTGCCTCCTAGCCCTTTAGGGATATGGGCAAACTGCAGCAGTAGTTCAGGAGAAATGCAACTATTGGTGCATAAATGAGAGGTCCATCTTACATGTGACTGTTTGTCCCCACAATGTGGGGGTGGACACGGACTTACATGGAGCTTGGAGGTTTAAGGTTGGATGTCCTTCCTGCTGCCTCCGGCTCGTCAGTTCCCAAAGCGGGTGCTTTACCTCTGAGCCACCACGGTCCCCCACTAAAGGTGCATGAACACACAAACAAATGAATACACCGATAAATTAATCATATGGTGGCCAAACTGGAGACAAAGATAGAAGCAAGGTAGACAGGGAGCGATATGACCACGGTGCCACTGCTGTCGGAAATCAAGCAGCCGCACGAGGCAACTCCAATGCTAATCCAAAAATAGATTGAGAAATAATGAAAGAAAAAGAAACACATCAGGGGAAAGTATGAAAAAAATGCTGAAAAACATGCAAATGTGCAATTATAGTAACTGCTGCAACTGCTATTTGGGTCATACTGAGACATTTCCCTCGTGGCCTTTGTCTGCATGTTAACGCCATTTCTCTTTTCCACTGCCTTCCACACTTTAACCTTTTTAAGGCTGGGGTTCCTCTTTAATGTTGCAGTTTAATTTGATTAAGTTGCATTCATTTTCTGGATAACATGATGTTATCCGATTAACTTTTGTTTTGTGTTCATTTTGGGGCTCTACCTCCACTACGTGCTGTAGGTCATTACGGGGTCAGACGTGGACCTCCGAATGCACAATGAAGCTTTATGGCAAATCACTGATGGATTTTAACCAAAAAAAAAGACTGGATCTGACGGGACATGACTCATTGCGGCCCTCCATAATCACACTGCTGTAATGACAGTCGTGCAAAGCATAATATCCTGTTTTTAGCACAAAAAATGCCTTTTTGCAACCCGGCAGCAATCAAGGGTCAGGAGGCAGTGGAGTCCCAATCTGACTGGAGCCAAGGTATCCAATTCCCCCCCCACAGCCTCACTGACGGTAGTGTCAAAGCCTTTCAGCTGAAAACCATTTAAAACATGTCTGCTGTGCCTGCCCTCGGCAACAGGGCTTGACGGACATATTAATATCCGCCATCTTATCCAGTTTAGCTTCCTAATCTGTCCCCTTCGACTTCCCCACTTCAAATTTCTTTCTCGATTATTTCAACACGTCTCCTTTTTGCTCCTTCGCCCTCCTTCCTGTTTCCTCCTTCCTCCTCCTCGCTGACCCCCCCTCTCTTCCAATTAGTCAGGGCTTCCGGGCGCTTGCGAGGGGTCTTTGACTATCTCAGCGCACCCTCTCCTACACCAGTGATGGACAGCTTAATTAATCCCCTTGTTCATAGAGTTTCACTGCTTTCTCCTGCTGGAGCTCCGCGTTGGTGTGCGAGGCTATTTGGCCAGAACGGGGTGCCTGTACCAAGGTCAGGAGTGAGCCGACTCGGTGAGGCTACGGCTGTGCTAACAAGACTGTGCTCCTGGTAGTGCACTTAACAGCTGACCTGTGATCAGAGCTTAATCCATCTGAATCTGGCTCAGATCTGCACTTTAGTGATCTACAAAGTGTGTTGGACATGAAGGGTACTGTGGTCCAGTCCTATTGATTCTTTCCGTTTTAACTCCTATTTGCTTGGAGAGTAGTGGTCTATACAGAAACGCACAAGGCCAACATTTACAACACACTTCTAGTCCAACCGTGTACAAGCACATAAAACAGCAAAGGGGAACAGGGAGCTCAAATGATAGCTCAGATCGGGCGATGTGTCCTACTTACGTGGAGTCGGACAAACTCCCGGATACCTGTCTACGTGTGTGTGCGTGTGTGTGTGGGAAGTTTGAAGTTGAGCTAAATGATGACTTTACCCTAGCTCAGCTATCCTCCTGGATGTCCACCAGGATCGGAGGCATCGTCGGTCAGTGAGGGACAGCCGTGGATCGATGGAGAGGTGCGCCGTTGAATAGGAAGGCCAGGTATCAACCCCTTGACTGTCTTTTGAGCTGCCTAACCAACAGTATATGACTGTAGAGGCACAGGCCACATCCCTTCTGTGTGGAAATGGAGGAATATGAACAAGGGGCCTGAGTGTGACAAAAACACACAAACGAACAAACAAACAAATATGGACACCTCCTTGGAGGTGCCCCTGGGCAAGGCACACGATCCCTGCCCTCTCCAGTGGACATGCTGTACCGGTGGTACGATAGTGGGGGACTGCAGTTATACTGGGCAGTCCCCGAGGGTGAGTGTGTCAGAACGTGTGTCAGAATGTGAATCGTGGCGGTGCTGAGAAAAGCGAACGGGCTTGGTTTACTCTCTGTCCAGGAATGAGGGGGGAAAGAGCTGGAATTCAGAGAGAAAACACAACTGATCCACTTCTCTGATCCTTAATGGTGCAATTGGTTGAACTGGTTTATTCTGATTGATTAGCAGAGTTTGAATAGTTCAAACACACACACACACACACACACACTTTTGACAAATACAGCTTGAACATGTGGAACACGTTTCTCTTCACGTGAGCTTGGATATCAACACTCAGTCATTTTTCACAGACAGAAAACACACAGCATTGTGTGTCTACGTATGAAAGCCCACTGTGACGTGTATGTAGATATTTTCCGGCAAATTAAATGTCCCATCGCTGAGACTTTGAAATTTGTATTGGTGGTATTTTAAACTTTGGACTTTGGCACTTTTCACAATGGTAACTGAGCTCCCTTCTCTCCTTCATTCCGGGATATTAGGGAAATTAAGATGAGCATTCAATTATATGGTGAAACATAGTGTAATTGAGAGAGTAGCTCATTATGTCACATTAGTCAGATATAAATAGTGTGCTATTAGCACTAATCTATTAGAAATATGCCACTAATTGAATATCTTGAGCTCACATCATTGCCTGTGGCCCCTAGGTCTCAAAGTTTGCTATATTAAGTTGGTTTTGCTACGGAGAATAACTTGGGCTACATCATGCCATTGTCAGGGAATCAGACATTATGTCACAACTTAGATCCAGATCTGAGAATACTTACTCAGCCCAGCGTGTAACATACCTGGACCTTAGCCTGTAGTTTATAATGGACTTGACCTGAGCTCTGGTATTACCTGGTGATGATGATGATGATGATGATGAAGATGACAACGTGATACTCTGAAAATCCAACCTGCAAAAAGAAAAAATGTATATTTACACACACACATATAAAAACTGAATGTATTGTTTTTTGTTTTTTAAATGTATTTTTTTTGTACAGCTGCAGCTCAGTCATTCCATTTCTTATCAGCCTTGTCCTCCTTACTTGTGCATGGCTATCCTTGATTTGCTTGATTTGTTGTTGCCGCTTGTTGTTTGTCTTCTACATTTTGGAGTTTCCTATGAGAGGATGAAGGATAAATATATCACATTTGATCAAACAGGACAGTCCATTACAACAATAATGACACGTCGTGTCTGCATATACAGCTAACGTTAGCCATTCACATCCAATTCGTTCCGTTATTCCTGTAGAGCCCACAGATCCAGTCATGTGTATGTTGTGTTGTGTTATCTGACCGGCCTGTCTGACAAGTCAGGTCCCATCTCCCATCCTGCAAACCGACATTCCAGCCCATGTCTCTGTGTATGCTGGGGGAGCCTTTAACAGAGGCTTATGTTTTGATCTTTCCTCATCATTTGTTTTTTCAAAGCACTTTGTGATGAACATGCTTATTAAATCGGCCTTCTTTAATTTGACATGAGTAACTCACACGTGTTCAGAGAAGAGCTGCTGTGACATAATTTAGGTCTAGGGGCCGACCGGCCAAAGTGGTTTCCTTGAGTATGAGAGAAGGTGTTTTGAAAAGCTTGGGCAGAGAGGGTGATGCTTTAAAGGTGTCCCTGTACAAAGCAGAGACAGTTGAGGGGCCCTTTAGAAACCCATTTAACCAACAAACTGCTCTAGGGCAGTGATTTAGTGGCTAGAGGTGGAGGACTGGTTGTATCATGTGCCAGTTCTTTCTGATTTGTAATTGCAGAAATGCCAGCGATATAGATTTCCCTCCCTTCCTTTGTCAGGTTAAAATTCTGAGTGTGATGGGCCTCCGGTGGTGTAGGGGGGTAAGACACCTATGTTCAGTACATCTCTGTGTCATGCAGTCGGGTGTTTGAATCCCAGCTGCACCGTTTCCAACCACAGCCAGAGGTCCATAGTTAGTGGGTCATAATTGGCTAAGCCTCACATGGGTATAAGGGTTAGGTTGGATAAAGTATTCTGGGTTCACTAGTGTCCCCCTCTGGGTGGTCCAGGCCTCTTGGTTAAGTGAAGGGAAAGTACTCTGCTTCATTCTCCTCTGACGGCCAAGCACTGTGCTTTCCCCACCAGACCATGATGTGTGGACTAGTGAGGGCTAG
>OMLC01067352.1:0-12343 GCA_900302585.1 Regalecus glesne | reverse complement strand
TCATGCATCCTTTCGTGTTAAATAGCTACCTTGACTAAGAGAGTCATGTCAATTTGTTTCTGCTTATGACCCCAGGCTTCACAACTATTGCACTCTTTATTAACTCAAACAGATCAGCTGATTGAGATTTCAGAAAATGAAATATAGCTATTTCTTAAAATCATCATTACATCCGCTAAAGGGCTATGGTTGAGGGATAAATTACTGAGGTAAGGTAACCCTGCCGCGTCAGGGGGGGTTTGGTGGGTTTTGGTTACCACTGAGCCCTGGTGCACTGAACTCCAAGATAAATGATAAAAGGGATGCTAATCTCCAATTGCACGGCACCGTGGCTCATTTCCATACCGGCCTCTCCCACTGAAGCGGGGATCAGATCTAAGCTGGCACAGAACAGTTGTTTCCATGTGATATGCCCTTCTGCCCGCTGCACCACAATGGCAGCCTTGCAATAAGGAAATACTTTCTGATTGCCAGTAGTTATCCTGCAGTGTCTCAACATTCTCTCTCTCTGACGGTGTGCACAGGGCCCATTCAGTTCCACTGCCAAGTTTGTCTTGATTTGGACGGGGATGCTGGAGGATGGAGGGGAGAATAAAAGAGAAGAGATTTTTAGTGCACTCTCTGTTCTCTGTGATAATGAATGCTTTGTCAGGGAGAATCCATCAACGGTCACCGTGGGGGGAGGAAATGTCAGGGAAAGTTATGGTTTGTTGGCTTTTAACCCACGTGGCTCAGCCCCGCAAAGTAATTGAAGTACAGAAAATGTCATGTTGTTGCACTTCATCTATTTGTATAGCTGTCTCACTGGATAAATAGAAATATTGCTCTGGCAACACAACAAACAACAAGCACAGTGTCTTTTTAAATCTGCAAAGTGTGGGTGGAAGGTTGATGTACCGTGCAATACACCCCGTTGCACATCCCCAGTGTTGGAAAAAGAAAGAAAGAAGGAAACTATCGATTTCAACTAGCTCTTCTATTTGTGTGTGCTTTTATACTTTTGTGCTTCTCTCAAGAATAGCCCATCTCTCTGTCAGTTTCATGTTGTGGAGAATCTGAGTGAAAAATCAGTGTCCCGATTATAGCCTAGGTAAAAGCGGGCTGGTTTCTATTTGATAGGGACAGTGAGGGATGAATAGCTTGTGGGGCATGAAAGCCGACGATTTGTGTATTCAGTGTGAACTCTCTCTTGTGGTCCTCAGTGATGAGAAAAGAAAATGTGATACGAAAACAGTTTGTCTGCAAGTAGGAAGATTATTTCTCGTTTGACAAAATTCCCCTTCGTAAAAGATGTTTTGAGTTGATGGAAAGATAAACAGTTAATTCCAAGTTTTATGAAATTAATATTGTTCACCAATTTTGTAAAAAGATAAAGCTGTGCTACACAGAAATGGACAGCACATGGCACAGCAGTTAGAGCTATTGCCTCACAGGAAGACGGTCCTGGGTTTGAATCCCATCCCAGGTCCTTTCCATGTGGAGTAGGCATGTTCTCCCCATGTCTGGGTGAGTTTCCTTCAGGTGCTCTGGTTTCCTCCCACCATCAGAAAAAGACATGCGGGGTCTGAAAATACGAATTAGCTCAAAGCTATAATCTGGCACAGTGGATGGAATGGTGACATTAACCTAAAAAGCTGCACAAGGTCTCTGAAAGAAATAAAGGTTATCTCTAAGATACAGAGGATGGGATCTCTAGCTCAGTGCAGCTACCTAGTATCTCGTTTTGTATGCTGCTGTCAATTTCCATTTTCTATTACATCGCTGAGTCTCTTCGTTCAGATGCTTTACGCCTCATCTCCTCATCTTAAAACAACACTTTTTAACAAGGTTCCTGATAGAGCTGAGCAGTGTATATATCTGCATAATGATATGGTGATATAAGACTAGTGCCCTATTCTGTGGCTTCAACACTCCATGTTGATCTAATTTCTGGCCAGTGTATCCACCCATGTCTGATGGAAGGCCAGGAGAAATTGCAGGAGGCGGATTGGTATGTTGAGACCCTTTCTAATTGGAGAATGATTGCCTATATTTGTTGTTTAGTGATCCATGGATGGACCTTTCCTCTACAGTCGGATGTAGCCAGGCTTAAGTGACACATTGTCCAGGTTGGAGGACTCTGCACCCTCAAACTGATCAATCTCTTTGTCTGTTCAAGCATGGCCTCTCACATAACCTCCCTTTCCTTCCAGCCTGCCTCATTCCAATTCTGAGGTCAGAAATAAACGTCAGGATCGGTCCAGCCGGACTCATGGAATCCACGCTCTGTCCATCGCTGCAGGGCCAACATTCTTTACATGAGTAATGGGAGAATGTGCGAGGCCTTATCTCCCATCCATCCCAAGCATTGTTTAACTACTCAATCCAAACAATGTAAATGCTTCGAGTCAGAGTTCACCAGGGGTCACAAATGGTATTTCTTGACTATGAGAAAAGAGCAGCTAAAAGTGCCATCATTTCATCATAATCTCAAATTCAGGGAGAAAGAGAAAAACATGGCCAGGAAAGAGCAACTGCTGTTGCTCCAATGGAAATAAACATCATGTCATCAGAGCACAAAGCGCCCTATCCGTTTGCATTCTGGTCCTATAAGTTGAGCATTGCTCAATGATTTGATTCGAGTTTATGATTGGAAGGATGAAAAAGAATCTGCAATCTTGAGTAATTGTCCCCGAATGAATGAAACTGATTCACACCCAGCCGAGCATGAAATAACATTGGCAGATGACACTGCCTGTTGTGCAGTTACTGTGCATGGTGCACATGTTTCTAATAGGAATAATCAGCACCTTTTTCCAGTTAGAGAAACACGCGCACAGCCATACTTTTAGACAATCAGATGCAAACTGTTGCCATGCTGAGTCTGTTACAAAATGAGTTAATTTCTAAATACATGCAGCTCACAGCGAAATATGTGATATTTTTTCTAAGTCCTTATTCTAAAAATTAGTGATTTTAGCTTCAATTTGCAGATTAATTAGGATTGTGAGTGTTCTCGTGTTATCAAGTGTCTACAATGCACAATGTGCTTTGAGGATCCATGATCCAGTTCTAAAGTCATGATTTGTGTGTGTGTGTGTGTGTGTGTGTGTGTGTGTGTGTGTGTGGCAATTTCTCAGTACAAAGTGTTCTATCACTGAAATGTAAACAATTCAAGTCCAAACAACACTCAGAAAAATATTTACACACACTGCCACAAAATGATCCTAATGTCAACTTGGTGTGAAATATTATTGCACTCGTTCCACCGTTCCAGCTTACAAAGTAACAAAGTTTACAAGGCCATGTTTCTCCGTCTTTCTAAAGTGTTGTGTTAAGCCATGATCTACAAATGACTGTTTTCCCAAAATAGATGACAAATTTGATATTGAGCTCTTGAAAAATGTGCTAAAAGAAATGCACTGATGGGCCAGGAGGCGCATAATTCCAGGCTGCCTCATTCTGCTGTACATCTCCCCAGTCTTCAGACAAGGCTGAGTATTCTAGCATCTACAGCAAACACAGCATTACCCTGGAATCTCGATTAAAAGTGTGTGCTTTTAAACGGAGTACAGTGTGTAGTGCCCTTGAGCATTAATACACTGTCTGATCTAAAACCATACAGTGCACTTTAAAAATACATTCGACATGACTGCCACAGTATTGGTACTGGTGCACCTATCCAGGAAAATGATGACCACATTCTTGATATATGGCCCTAACATTTAGAAATCGTGCTTTATATTCCTATGGCCCACAGTGATGGGTGCCAGGTCTGATTCTGCGAGAGCTCCTATCAGTCTCTACCAAATAACATTATAGTCGAATGGATCTGTGTAGGCTCTGGGCTCATTAGTAAACAGGCTGACCTAATTCTGAGCCCCAGCCTTAAGACAGTCAGTCTAGAACCACGGAGCTGCGAGAGCTCCTCCCCTGAACCCTCAAAAATCTACACGGAGTGGGCATTAAGCTGCACCCCCACCAACCCACCCTTCCTCACTATTTTTTTTGTATCCATCCGACTGTCAGAACAATGATAAATGTTTGTCGAAAAGAGACGCTGCATGTTGGAGTTTACGATTCAAGCATAGATTACGCTCCCTCGGTGGCGATCAATAGCCCTGATTGACTTTCCTTGGGAAAAAAAAAGAATGGTGAGCTGTGCTTTGAACAAATAGACCTATAGATAGATTCATTTGACTCTGTGGAACCACACTGAGTGAACACAGCTACCTCCCTGTTGTGTCCCTTTCCTTTGAAACACTCTTCGAATAGCATTTGTTCTTTTATCAATTGGTGAAGAGAGAGCAGCATGTGAAACAAGACCAAGCCTTCACCTGGAACTCTCTGTGGCAGAAAAGCCATGCTAGGGGCAGGGTGCATGGCTCTGGAGATACAGTGGGTTGTCTAATAATTAAAAGGTCGCTTGTTCAAACTCTGGCTTCTTCAAAAAGCATGTTGAAGTGTCTCTGAGCAAGATACTAAGACCTTAACTGATTCCTGGGTGCTGCAGCTGCACATTGCTCCTCTACAATAGGATGGGTTAAATGGGTTAAATAAATTGTCTTTCTTGACAAACTTCATTGTAAGGATACAATGATCAAATAAAGTGGCTGTCCTCGCCTTTCCTTTTGATACTCTGTCCAAAGCATCTCACAGTTCTACTCATGCCACCGGTTTGATGGGTAGCACCAATGGGATACAGACCCGTAACTTTTAGATTTAGATTCCCTCATCAGTCCCACAAGGGGAAATTTGAAATTCTCTGCATTTTAACCCATCCTATTGTATAGGAGCAGTGAGGTGCCACCACATGTGCTCAGGGAGCAGTAAGGGGTTCAGTGTCTTGCTCAAGGACACCTCAACATACTTTCTGCAGGACCGAGGATAGAACTTGTAACCTTCTGATCGCCAGACGACCGCTCTACCCACTGAGCTATGCCACCCCAGTTGCCATCACTTGCCATAAAAAGGGAAAAGAACCCCTACCCCTAGAAGTCTACCCCAGTGAACATCCAGGACCACAGAATACCCTCTCATCTGTAAATATTTTGAATTTAGAGGTTTCAGACTGGCTGCTTCATCTGTTGCACATTGGCTTGTTTAATGTGCGCATGGCGAGGTACATTGTGTCTCTATCACCCTGCCGTGAGAATAGGCGGAATCCCATGAGCCCTCAGTGCAGCTTCCCTGTTGTCTCTGCTGGAAATTAATGGGAGAGGAAATTAAGAACAAGGTTAATGAAGAATGAGTTCAAACTAGGGTTTCAAATCGCTGCAGCTTGCACTGAGACACATATACAGTGAGGTTTGATGGGAAAAGGAGAAGGGCAGATGGAGCGCCAGTGAAAAATGGTCAAAACAACAGATGAGTGGCTCGTTATTTTCCTAATTGTTCTTTTTTATTAGATTCCAATTTGATCAGACTGGAGTGCATGTATACAAAGGATATTAAAAAGGAGTCCCTTGTGCCCCCCAGCAGGGCAAGCACTACTCCGAAGCCAAACTCAAGAGGAAAGAACAAAATCAAAACCCCAAAACAAAGCGATAAACAAAGCTTAGTAAGCAATTCTTTTGCCTGAATTTCACCCCAAAACATATGAAAAAACAAAAAAGAAACAAACAGTCTATTATGACTAAATTTCTTAAACCGGCCTAGTAGCAGTTTAACTCTATTCTATTCTAGAGTCTTGATGCATGCTCAATAATCCAGGTATGGAAATCACAAAAAGAGGTGAACCAGTTCAACTGGATCAGAAGTTTATTAAGAAACGTTTCGTCACTCACCAGGTGACTTCTTCAGTCTGACTGACGAAGTCACCTGGTGAGTGATGAAACATTTCCAAATAAACTTCTGATCCAGTTGAACTGATTCACCTCTTTTTGTCTATTCTAAAGTTTCACAGCCTCAGCCTTGGAAACAAGCCGATGAGCTCAAATGGAAGGGGCAGACCTCTTGGCTCATGATCAACTTTGTGTGCACAATTCAATGAAAATAATTCTCCAATTCACCTGTGATCTATAGGTCATGAGAAGAAAACTACCTCACAGAAAGGATGGGTCTTTGTTCATGAAACTAACTCACATGTACGAAAATTCTTCAAAGTGTGTTGTAGCTTTAAAAAATATATTGGCAGTGCTAATGAGACCGTTAACTCTGCTTTACATTTGACCTCAAAAACAGGCATCTTAGCATGAGCTATTCAGGTGTCAGTGTGAATTTTATCCATATTAGTCTTCTGTTTGTACCATAGGTTTTATTGTCCTGGACTAGGTTTTCTAATGTGTTGCATATTTTAATATATCCCCAGTATTTCTTGTATACTTTGTAGCTACAACACAATAGTCTCACAAAGCTAGCTTAAGTCTTGCAACTTAAGAGCTCAGTGTTGCCATGTGAGGAACAGTCTGGGAAGCATCCAATGAGAATCTATTGATACCGGCTGCTGGAAGCCTGTCCAACTAGTGAGCTATGGGGAAATGATGATGAAGGTGATGATGATGATGATGCATCTTGAAAACAACAATGGCTACACAAGGAGAGGTTGGTCTCGGTCTTCAGAAGGGGAGTTTGTTAAATCCCTGAAAATTGAGACAAAAGACACACAGAAGACAATAGCTATAATGCCTAGTTACATGGACAGGACTGAGCTGTTAATGGTAGTATTAACTACAAGCTGACCGACATGTTTGGAAATGTGGGGTTCTGATTGTGCGTCATGGGGCTGTGACTCAGACCAATTTAAGGCTGAGCCAGTCACCTTCAGTGTTGGTCTACACCCACTTAAGACTCGTCTAATACATAGGAATGCCTACTGAGCCGTGCCAGACCACAATAAGCAAAGAGAAATGTGTTGTCTGGCTTTGTGAGTCTGTCCTTGTACAACAGAAAAATAGATGAAACCA
This sequence comes from Regalecus glesne, assembly GCA_900302585.1. Classification (NCBI taxonomy): domain Eukaryota; kingdom Metazoa; phylum Chordata; class Actinopteri; order Lampriformes; family Regalecidae; genus Regalecus; species Regalecus glesne. Next base: position 5,459 of record OMLC01067352.1, on the reverse strand, counting down.
TCCAAATCAAAGATGAAATCAAGCTCAGACATTTGTGGGGTCTGGATTAAGTTACATTGCGTTTCACATTTTGTAAAAGTATCCATCTAACAATCTCACTAAATCCAGTTTACTACAAACATCTGGGCAAATAAATGGTCACATTAATCTCAGAATAATCTCTCCATTTACATCCAAGAGAGGGAAATATTTCCCTTGTCCTCAACCATGACCTGCAACAATGCTGTGGTTGAATCAGCTTGCCGATGGCCAAGAATAGCATCTAGTACATTGCACCACTTTTTTCTGTTAGTGCTAGACCATTGTCTTCAATTCTACTCGTATTTCTCCTTTTGTCTTTATAACTCTTTGTGAGTGTTTTGCTGTTTGCTTAATACTGTAGTCAAAACACTCAAGATTTGTGATTCACCCTCTTTTTGTAAACTGCTGGAATTCATCCTTTGACCAAATACTGTTGAGTGATTGGATCTTCTGAGTTGCTTATGTCATGGAATCTATGAGTTGTTTAAATATGAGGGTTGATCTGTTTACCACAACTAGCTCTACCTCATGGGACTTTGAACTCGTCTTCAGTAACATACCCTGAGGTGGTACTAAGCTTTACTACCATGCACAACCATGACTTACAGTTACAATGAAATAGTTCAACAGCTTCCTCTCAGATATCTCATCTAATGCACTCTTCTTTGGCATCAGGAGCTCAATAAAATACATTATGCCCCATGTTTCTTCAGCCAAACAATAGTTTCTGGCCCTGCACTCACTCTTATCTATGGGATCATCAGCTGCTTTCCAAAATGTACCATCATTTGCTATTCCTTCCCCATCCCTAGCTGTCCACACAGTCACTCTACATAATTTAATTAGACCTCAGCACTGTGTGATCATTACGCATTGGAGCTGCTTTGTTCAGTAGGATAACTGTATTGGAGATGGACGGCGGTACATGTGCCCAGCTATATTCAGACCTCTTATCTCATTCGGTTTAAATGATTTGGCAATTACACTACTTTTCCAAGTCTTGTGTATACACACACACACACACACACACACACACATAGACATACACACACATTTGTGTGGACATGGGCAAGTCGGTTGGTCAATGTGCCTGTACACTGACTCTTGTTCGAGGGAAACGCCTCTTCTGCCGAATCTGATATGACATATTTACAGCATGGCAAAGTGACCTTTGTAGGTACAATGAAAGCAAGTCAGTTGAGATTAAGGAAACTTCAGGGCATCTTACTGCTGTTTACTCAGTCATAGCGATTAGATATACCATGGTGCACTCTCTTTCTGAAAACATGCCTCAACCACAACTTCTTTGGTCAGCATTTCAAAGCCCACAAAGAACTTACATGATATCCTAAAAACTGGAAGTACTCTGTAAAAACGTTTTATCATCCTCTTCTCTCCATGTCATTGTACAAATAAACTCTTTGTATGTAACAACTAGCCATTCTAACTTTGGCTATCTAGTTATTTGACTGCTGTGGTCACTTTTCCTGTGAGTATCTTCTCCGATGCCTTTGTTATAGGAGCAGGTGCAGAGCCCAGAACAAACTCCAGTTCTTTCTCCTGTTGCCTTGCTCAGGGGCACAGACAGGAAGGAGTATTAACCCTAACATGCATGTCCTTTTGCTGCTGGGAGGAAACTGGAGCACCCAGAGAAAACCCACACAGACATGGGGAGAACATGCAAACTCCACATAGAAAGGACCTGGGACAGGATTCAAACACAGTACCTTCTTGCTGTGAGGAAATTATGCTAATTCCTACAAAAACAGCCTGGAGATAAGTAACAAAGTACCAATAAACAACCAGTAGCAACAAACTGCTAACTGGTCTGGATCTCAGTTCCTCAAGCGTTGGAGTGCAGGTAGAACAAGGGATGCTTAGGAAAGCACCCATAACCTTGTTCCCTCCGTCTCCTCTTAAGACTGGTAAGACTGGGCTGTACCAGCTGCTCCTAGTGCCCCCAGTGTGGGAAAGTCGCTCCTTGTCTAATGGAAAACAAACCCGTCAGAGAGTAGCAGAGATAGCATGAAAGCGATTAAAGCGTGACCCACATTCTGTTGTGTCCCTGGCTTTTCACTCTGGTTGACTAATACAGGAGGGGACCCTGCTAATGAAAACACTATAGAGACATGAGACTGTAATGAAGACAAACAAGCTCATCTTTAAGTGCAGCTGGCATAGCCTCCATTATGACGGGAGAGGATGGGAATACTTTCTATAAAATCAATAAGGCTGTTTATTGAAGTTTTGGTATCAAAAGTAAAAATATAATCATATCATATCGTACTATATAATCAAAAATCACATTTCTTTTTACAATAGGTAGATAGATAGATGGATGGATAGATAGATGCTTTATTGATCTTGGGGAAAAAATTAAGCATATATTGCTCTCATAATCCAGAGACGATATCACAAATACACACACAATCGCAAGAATATAGCACAAAAACTGTAGGAAGAATTACATAATAGAACTATAGAATAGAATCAAGAAATGTATGTTAAAGAGCAACATGGATCAAGAACATTGGTATAATGATGAAAATAAAATATAGCAGATGTCAAACTGAGAAAGAGATGAAGCAGCATGTTTACATGTTCAGTTATTGCACAGGGTACAGTTTTTCAAAGTTACTCCAGATGTTTTATACTACGTGTATTAGCAAGGTGAAAGATGCATACTGCAAGAAAAAAAAATCCTATTATAGGGGGGGTATTGTAGATGATATATAGTCATTCTTAATTTAAATTATTACAGTGTGAGTAACAGTGTGTAGAATTTGAATATGAAATATATAAAAATCCCAGTTAATGCGCTTACTTCAGTATCCAACTACAACATCAGTGTACTGGCAGAATGGGGAAGTGTTTTATGGCCAAGGCAGGTATAATACCTGTACAAAAATCTATCTGTCCATATATATATTGCCATTTTTCTTTGCAAAAACGGACAGAACTGGTAAGACCGCCACATTGGATGTATTCATATGCCCCTCCCATTTTATTCCTGAGTAGTGATGTCAGTACTCATTGGCTGCCTTCCGGTGTCTAGAGCATCTTTGGGGCAACATATTTTCAATATTTGCTTCTAACAACAGTTTGTAAAGAAAAAGCAATGGGGTAATTATATAGGCAGGAGCTAGTCTTCATACAAAGGATGACCTATAGATGAACATGGAGCCGAATGGTGCATAAATATAATAGATGGCTATTAACAAAATCTCTGCAGGCACTTTTGGCTTGATTAAAAAGTAACAGAGGAAATCAAACAACACCCAGAATATACATAAGGCAAGGCAGCCTCAGACTGTTGATGTGCAGTATAGATATGAATGTAAATGACCCATGTGCAGCTTTTTACATAAATGTCAAAATTTGATGCACCACACCAGATTATAGCTTTAAGCTAATTCCCAGCTGCAGTCCCTGCACGTCTTCTTGATGGTGGGAAGAAACCGGAGCACCCGGAGGACACCCACACAGACATGGGGAGAACATGCAAACTCCACACAGGAAGGACCTGGGGCAGGATTCGAACCTGGGACCTTCCTGCTGTGAGGTAGCAGTGCTAACCGCTGCACCATCATGCCACTAAATTTAGATTTAGACAGGTCCACATTGAGACTCTATCATGAATCCTCATTATACCCTCGTCTTATTCAAATGTAGGGTTATATCCAGTCTGTGTCGTCATTCCTCAAGCTACATGGATCATGTTTGTACATTCTAGTATGTTTTCTGCTAATGAGACATGCTCCCTAGTAGCCCAGGTTTCCGTTACAGCTGGTTCTCACACGGATTTTCTCCTTGGAATGGTTCATTCTAATTTATGGTGGATCAGAGACCATTCCTCTGCCTCGTGGTGGCACTTGTCGGGTGCAACAGCAGCATAGGAGGAGGGCTTTGAAGTTAAACTCAGTTTGGCTGAATTCGATCCTATTTATCTCTATGGTGAGTGCAGCTTTTGAAAGAATGTTCTTCCCTTCCTGGCTTCCTCTATATCTATTTCTCTCTGCAGTCCTGATACATGGTAAAAATGGGTAAAGGGAGATTTATTTTCTAAAATTCTGACTTTTATCTCCAAGCTTTAGCTCCAGCTGAGCTCTCAGCTGCAGCATCACACTTCTAATTGACCTGTAGTTGACTACTAACACGCTAATTAGGCACTTTTAGTTGAATTTTGTGCACCCTTGTGTGATTCTCTCCTTTGCTAATAAAAGCAAAGAAACAGAACAAGAGGGTGGAAAAGACAAAAAAAAGATATAAAACAAGCAAAAGCCCCTTGATGTTTGCTAGTGTTGTACCAGTTTGTGATGGGGCTCCAGGGAGAGGCGCTCACATCCCAGCGGGAAACTCAACACGTGATCCCAGGCCTCCAGTTGGAAATGTGCTTCTGTGCTCTGGTGGGGCAACATCAAGGGAAGATGTGAAGGGATGCACGTCAAGATGCTGTTCTCCACCCGTTCTCTTGGACAGATCCAAAAATAGATCCAGCTTCAACCATTTGCTCCACTCCACCACAATGTAGGACGTAGCATGAAAACACGAGCGGTCGTGGATGTTAGCTGCTCCACTTTCATGTTCATTCAGTTCTGTATTCTCCAAATAGTCTTCTGCGGAGCATCTTTTTCACATTATTTTGAAAACACATCTCATCAGGTATCCACCAAGTAAATACCTTAAGGCTCTGTCTCCCATCTGTATCGCTCCCCATTCCCTCTTTTTCCCCACTCTCATTTACTTTCATCCCAAACCCTCTATCCTCGGCTCCTGCTGTTGTCATGTCTTATCCAGATGCTTCTCTCTTTCATAGCCTGGCTATAGTCACATTGATGTTGTCAGGTCACCCTGCCTCTAATCCTCCCACTCCTCGCTATCGATTACTTGTTATAATGATAATCAAGCAATAAACACTTAGAGCACTTCAGCAAATATCATAAGTTACTCTGGATAAAAGGTTTTAGCCTAAATGTAAATTTACAGTCCTCATCTGTGGTCAGTGAACACAGGAGCACAAGTGTGTGATGTGTCAAGATCAAGAGAGGAGAAGAATCATAGCTATGATGGATTTATTTGGCAAAGCTTCTAGGAGCCCATTTCACTGTGTTTCTCTTGGTACTTCATTCTGTACGTGCCTAGAATAAACAATGGCTGTACTTCAAATGACTGCCAGTAGGGGGCACTGACATGTAACAGGACCCTGCCATTCTGCTATTCGTAGCTAGTCCACAGAGATGTTTGCAGTAATTTAGCTCCACTGCCAAAATATAAATAGGAATTCTGCTGTTAGCACAGAGGAGTGTTTGTGCATGTGTGTTTGTATGTATGTGTGTGTGTGTGTGTGTGTGTGTGGTGGGGGGGATGTTACATGCTGCCGAACGAATGTGAATTGCTCCCCTGCTCCCATTTCAACATCGAAGTAATCAAGGAAAACA
>OMLC01067350.1:0-11801 GCA_900302585.1 Regalecus glesne | reverse complement strand
TTAGGGATGTACAGGGTTAATTGGCTAGTTGTTTGAATATTAATGAATGTGCCAAAAGGTATTGAATGTACAATTGTTGAAATGAAAATAAGTTTTAACTGAATTAATATACATTTTGAGTAAAAGCCTTGACACACACAATTTTCATCCTGATCAGTAATAAATATGTCTTTAGATTACTAGTTACACTTATACCTTTAAGCACATGTTGTAAGAAATCAGATCTAATAAGTTGTACAAGCACAATATGAATATTAAGATAACAATAAATAGCAAGGTAGTTGCAGGAGAATGTTATCAGCGGGTTGTGAGCCAGGATTTCTTATGCAAAGTCACATAGAATATTGTCACGACTTAGAAACAGTCTGTTTATTCTTTCTAACTGTCCTCAAATAACGGCTATACAAATAACAATTCACAACAATTCTCGTTTATTCTTTTAAACTAAAGATCATTGCAAAATGTTTATACCATTGAATATATTTCATATTCCCACTCTGCACAAAGTGGCACCCCACTTATACTGGTTTAAAAAAAAACACCACTGAAAAAATATCATTAACCCATTATTGCAAATATATTCATGTTGGTGATGGTAATGTTGAAGTGGTGTTAATTTTTATCGAAAACCAGAGCAGAAAACTGGGATGTCAGAGTGCACGTTCTTTTCCTTTGAGCCTGATCAGTACCAGTGTTGGCCAGGGATGAGTAGGATGAGCAAATGAGTGGTCCACATGCACAACCTCCTAAATCTCATCTAAATTACATCAGTTTGGTTGCTTTATTTTCAGACTAGTTTATTTACGGGTTACCTAATTGTCAAGTAAATGGATATGTTGCTTGAAATGCTCATCTCTACTACTTATTCAATGTGCATGCTTGCTTCTTTTGGAGCTTGTAGATCATGTTCTTTGTGTATACCTACCAGAGAAGTGCCGCCCTGCCCCTGTGACACAAATTGTCTGGGCATTAGTGTTCGAAGTGGCGTGGCAAAGAGCTCCTCCCTCAAATCTGCTAAATTCATTCTCCTTGGGGTGAGTGTCAGTGACACTAGAAGAGGCAAAGACAGGAGCAAGAGTAATTCAAACACTTAGAACTTCTGCATCTGGCAATTCCCCAAAAAGTAGTTTCTAAAAGTAAATGTCCCGGGGCAATAATGAATACGCTACCCTTGGTCTTGCGGTGAACAGAGAGGGCAGCTTTGAGGCGGCTCCAGGTGTGAGTGCCAGGGGTAAGGTCAGCCGATAATGAGAAGTCCAAAAGATTTGCTTTCAAAGGAGTAGACAGCAAGACACTGGCACTATGCAGCAGGTTCTTAGGCAACACCTTTAAAAAACAGAATCGAATCAACACTGATTGGGCTTTTTTTTTTCATTTGAGCTCACAGCACTTAATGTGGTAGAAAGAATATTACCGTTTAACTGAATCCGTTTCTTAATGTCAGAGAAAATAGATTATAAAGCTTCACCAACAGACTTGTTTTCGCTGTGTGCATGTATTTTTCTCACTACCCAGCCACTGAGAATGCACAAGCCAGAGCATTCTCAGTGCCAAGCTGAGACAAATGGGGGGGGTTACATCATAAAGGGTACCTACATAAAACTTTTTCAAATCAATTATGCAGATCATAAATCATATTTACATTACAGATTGGTTGAGGCCTGAGTTACCAATGACTACCACCGATACTGTTGGCCAGCGAGGGTGCTAGATGGTAACTATGCTACTGTGGGGAGAAGGACAGGAAGGATGGCATGTCCAGAGGAAACGGGTGAAGAGGAGAGGTAAGAGTGTGGAGGTGAAAGCTGGGACCTTGATTGTTGGCAACATGTCCGGTAAAAGCCGAATGGTGAAGATGCAAGGAATAGAGTTGAAGAAGGTGAATGAATTTGCTGCTAAGCAAAAAGAAAAGAGGAAGGCCAAGGAGGGGTTTATAGTTGTGGTGAGGGAGGGGATGCAGGTGGCTGGCATGAGAGGAGGATCCAAAAGACAGGAATAGATAGAAATGGATGATCTGCTGTGGCGACCCATAACGGGAGCAGCCAAGACAGACAGAGGCAGTTGTAGAGTGCGTTTTTCTTACATTGGGTTGTATATGCTGTGTAGACAGTTCAGTGATGCTGCAGTTGCCATTCATAAAACCTCCTCTCAGTGCAGGGTTGCTCTGGTGAGTTTGTGTACTCTTGTTGTCTTTGTCCCTCCAGCGAGTCACACTGAGACCACTCACACAGGCCTTTCTGTTTATCCTAGTACTATCCTGGAACACACTTCCTTTCCTTCTCTTCCCTTTAGGGGTCTGTGAGTACTTCCTTTTTTTGGGAGGAACATCACAAGTTATTCCCAAGGAATTCTCAGCTGCACCGTCTAAAGGAGGAAAATTGTTCCCAGACACTGATTGACTGTCTAGACCGCTACCGCTGACTGGAGCATTGCTGTCTTGCTCGGACTGGTGGTTATTCTCCAGCCACATCTCGCTGGCATCCTGAGCCTCACTGTCTGAGCTAGAGGTGTCTGTTGACACTGCGTTTTGCATTTTGTTCTTGAGTTGCAGAGTTCCAGTGAGATGACACTGACTACCTCTCTTCCCCTGAAGTTTACACTTCTTACCATGGCATTTCAGCTTCAGCATGTCTGTGAATCCTATAGGAACATCTTCAGACCACTGTGATAAAACCAGTCTCTTGAGCTGAACTGTGCATTTCACAGTGAGACATTTCTCCTTCAGCATGGCTGTGAGTGCTGCCATCTTCTTTCCAGCCTCTGGATCAGCGCACCCTGTCTTATTGATGCAAGAGCTATTATCAATTGACTGTAAGGAATTGCTGGTTAGACCTTCATCCACTGAGTATAAAGGAAAAACTGAGTCACTACTGTATAACAACTGTGAAGGGTCTGGAGCATCATTGACGGTCACACCTGTGTCAACCAAGTGTAGAGGTAAAACTGAATCACCACTGAATAACAATTGTGAATGGTCAGGGGTATCCTTATTGGTCGCAGAAAGACCAAGATGAAATGACCGGTTTACTGACTGGGAAAGATTTTGGCTATGACTATTTTGATTAGGACTTATTGACGGTGGAGAGGCAGAAGTTTGACCTCCTTCCATAGACCATGAATGGCCGGTCTCTTGCTGGCTGTTAGATGAACTAAAGTCCTCCATATAAGAGGAAGAAGTGATTTCACTGAGAAGCAGGGCCACAAACTGTTCATCCATTCTCTTCAGTTGTACTGTGCAGAGCTTGGTCAAACAATTCATCTTATGAAAGTCTGTAAGCCATTCCAGCTCTTTTGTTGCTGAAAGACGATGGCTACTGCTATTAGTTTCATCACCTTGGATTTCAATGTCTTCAGTTTTGCTCTTGGCTCCTTCATAGGTGCTTCTATTCCTGAGCATACTAATCCTTTTCATAGCAAGTAAATCAGGTGGCTTTTCACTGTTTTGTGTGCTTTGGTCCTTCTGTGGCTCACCCAAGGATGACACCTGCTTGCCCCCATAAATGGGCTCCTTGACTGATGCAGCAAGTGATGGAGAGAAGAGGTCCCCCGATTCTTCTTGGGGTGAACTCGAAGAAATGCTATGATTAATTGAAATTGATGGTTGATGTTTAATGGGAAAGCTTTCAACTTGTTGTCGTTTGCCAAGGGGACGGATTGAGGGCGTGGAGCAAAAGAGGGGTTTCCTGGAGTAGGGTCCAAGGCTTTGATCAACAGATTCATTGAGGGAGAGCTCTTTGAGCAAGAGATTTGTGGTACAGTTGGTATTCCCTACATCATTCACACAGTTCTCAGCACTTGAGAGTATCAGGGCTCTAGGACTTGGCTGCTTGAATGGCTGATTAATTCCTTCACTGCCACAATTGCCTTGCACTAGGACACTGTCATCAGAGGAGTTCAATGCAGAGACAGGAGTTTCATGGCGTTCAGGTTTGGAAGTGGGTGTTCGCTTATGCCGTGTTACACAACGTCTGAGAGAAGGATGGGCAGCACTGAGAGGAATAACAGAGAATGAGAGGGAGAGGATGATTATTAAAAAGAACAAACGAAACAAAAGAACCTGAAGGCTGTGTATATAAAGCGATATTTATTGGAATTGGATTCATTAGTGGACAAAAAGAATAATGGTCTAGATACTTACACAGAATTTTTCTTCCTTCGTACAGTAACCTTGGGATCTTTGAGGGAAGTTGTTGAGATTGCCTCACTCTCATTGGTGTCTAAAACTTTCAGGGTTTTCCATCTCAATGAGCGTCTAGGCCGGGTGACAAGTTTACGTTTCCTGTTGAGGCACAGAAAAGACACCATTCCTTCATTTCAGAAATATAAGGAACAAACAAAAACCTATCTGGTATAAATAAGTCAGTATGCCTAATTAATTCAAATGGCAAGTATTTGACTGCAAGGTTGACAGTATGAAGCCCCAATAGAAAGATCCAAATAAGGAAAAGGAATTATATCAACTTCCAGTGTTATTGCATCAGAATGAAACATGGATAGCTTCTTAATATGAGACAATTTCATCCTCTAACTTAATATTGGCAGAATCCTATTCTTTTTCACAAAATGAGCTATGAAATATTTAAAAAAGTTATTTGAAAACTCGTTTCAATTTGATACTATGCTTTAGATTAGCCAGAGTTTAATTTGACAGACCTCAGTTGGATTGTTAAATATGGTATTTATACATGAGTGGTTATCATAGCTCAGTGGGTCGAGCAGTTGTCTGGTGATCAGAAGATTGCAGGTTTGATCCCAGCGTTTCGAGGTGTCTGAGCAAGACTCAGAGCCCCTAACAGCTGGCTGAGTGCCATTAGGTGGCTGCTCACTGCTCCTATACAATAGGGTGGGTCAAATGCAGAGAATTGCAAAATTCCCCTTGTGGGATTGATAAGGTAAAAATTATTATGGTTATTATTACATATTGATCAAATTTTTCCCAATGATTATCGTGTAAATATTTGCCATATCACCCAGGACTATTATGAAGCCACTTCCTCTGTTGCACCTATTGATCCGAGGTGTGGGCTTAGTTTCTGAAAAACATGTAGACAATTTAATGCATCCTGCCATACTTATAATCTATTCTTGCAAACCTGAGAGGTTTGTTGTTCTGTTGCTTGTGACAAGGGGAAGAAGAAGGGGATGGGCTGTAGATATTCTCCTCATCACTGTCCTTCATTTGATTGACCACCACTTTTCTCCGGGCTGGTCGCACTCTTCCTTGGTTGGCTACACTGATGCTCTTCACTCTGGGAAAACATTTCGGCAGAGTTTACATAATTTACATAACTGGACATGTTGGCTGATAAAGAAAAATGTGAGTAAAGTCAACTCAAGGTGACTTTATTTGTGTAATCAACTATAACAAATAACAAATTTGCCTTGGCGGGCTATACAATAACACAACATCATGTCGTTACCCTCTTAATTACCCTCTTATCGGGTAAGGAACTCCCTTAAGAAACCCTTTAACCGGGAGCTAACATGTGAAGAGATCTCAGGGAAAGCAACAGGACTGGGATTAGCTCTCCAAAGGCGGACAGACGCGCAATTGACATAAATGAGACGGATTCAGTAATACCGACTCCGAGAAATCGGTAGCGCTAGATTAAAAGGTGATGAAAAGCAAATGTTCATTTTAACTTGGATTCGGGAAATCACAGATACCTACGCAACAACCCATGCACAATGCTTTTGCACATATAGAACTAGGGAACCATCTTTTTTTCATTTTAACGTACCTTAAGCCGGTGGGATTGGCTTTTTCATTCGCGGACGAATCCAAGTTTGAAGAATTGCTAGAATCGAAAACTTGCTTCCGATTTTCTAATGAGATCCAGGCAGAAAGGGCTCGGCTTGTTTTGCCGTAGGTCTTCAAAATGATGGATTTCCCTTTGTCCATCTTCCAGCTCGGCTTTGACGTCAACGTAAAAAATATTTTCGATTAAAGAGTACGGTATCAAAAATGTCGAACAGAAAGGTAGAAGTCACACTTGTGAACTGAGTGTAATGTGTTGATTCAGTCGGCTAACGTTAGCCAGCACACATTACGCAGGGAGGTTAACTGAAATGCATTTTCACAGCACTTGTTAGATCAATCCAACCATATTACTGAACCGATTCCTATAAGCGGTCATGGTTACTGTGATTATGTCATAATTATTCAATTCAATAATTAAATATTAACTCCATCTATTTAACAACACAGGATGTTCTGTTACCCGCTTCTAGTTCAAATGGCAGTTCGAGATGATTGGTCGGACAGGCGGAAGTCGGTCATGTCGGCAGTGCCATCTGCTGTTCTGGAGTGTTTACGGGGAACGTGGTAGCTACGTCCTCTGGTGGCCGTACTCCGATCCAACATCCTTCTAAAGATGATAATAGAATATCAAAACACCAGCATTGGAATCGCCACCTCCTCAGTAAAATGAACAGTAATGAGGTAGCTCAGCATTGTTTTAACTGACATTTCTTTTGGTGATTCCTGGTCAATTGTGTCAAACGCTTTTTAAAAACCTATAGGGAAAAGCATCATCCCCTAGTGTCTTGATGCATGCTCAATGATCCAGGTATGGAAATCACAAAAAAGAGGTGAATCACATCAACTGGATCAGAAGTTTAGTTGGAGTTTATTCCAATAAACGTTTATTCCAAAAAGTTTATTCCAAACTAACTTCTGATCCAGTTGAACTGATTCACCTCTTTTTTTTGCCATCAACCCCTAAGAGGCGCCATCGGAAAAGTTTTGAAAATGCAGGAAGCTGTTTTATTCTCCCACGGTCAGTACTTGTATTATACATTTTGAAGACACATCTTATTTGACAAATAACCCCAGAATGATGCTGCTCATTCATTAGTTGATCCCAGAATCAGAAGTTATTTCACCCTCATCTATATCATTTACGGGCTATAAAGAAATGACATCAGTGACCATTTACCAGATTTTGTAGTCTACGACAGTAACAGCATAACCAAGTAAAGACAAGAATGCATTTAGAAATGAACTAATAAGACAAAATTGGAAAAATAACAGATGATTTTTATCAATCAATTACCATCTAAACCCTAGTGTTCAAGTGAAACCAATTGTTGCTAACCTACGATGACTACCTAGAAAAAGACTTTAACAGGGAGAAATAAGAATAAACTTCGGGGAGAGCGACAGAGAAGGGATTCCTCTCCCAAGAAAGACAGTCGTGCAATGGATGATGTGTGAACAGGATAAAACACAATTTACAGAATACAACACTAAACGAGGATAGCAGTGTTATAGTGGATTTATAAGATGTGTGCATGATTTGAGGAGGTCGCCACACAGTGTCCAGATGCCACTCAAACAACCTGGCACCTGCCCACCTTACCACCACCAGAGCCTTGGTGGTAGGTCAGTCACACACATGAGAAATGACAATAGTCAAAGAACAATAATCCATAAACTATACTCCATAATCTTATCGGCAGAACAGTGCTTGCCAAATTCACTGAGATAAAAACGGAGCCACTGTGCAATCCAGGTTGTGAAGTAGTCAGTTTAAATGTAACTAATTTAAGGTTATGAAAAAGAGATGAGTTTTAAATTTGGATTTCATTACTCAATAGACTGATAATCTAACAGCAGCGGGCAGTTATTCCATAGAATGGGGCCCAAAAGGCCCTGCTGCCAAGAGCTGACTTCTTCTAAGCTCTGGCCACACAGAGGAGCCCCGTGGTTTAAGAGCAGAGGGCTGGAGATCCAATGTATGGTTTAGGAGATCGGACGGGTACGATGGGCCAAGCCCATTTAGGATCATTTAAGTTAGCAGAGGGGTTCTTAAGTCTGATCTGACGGGGAGAGAATGCTAATAGAACGAAGGGAGGCCAGAATATGTGTAATATGGTCAAGTATATTTGTATTTGCAGCATTTGGAACCATCTGAAGACTGTAAATTCGATCAGTACAGATATTCTGACAGGTTGATCCTCAATAACTCGAGTGAGATCATCAACACACAGTGGGCGTATTCTGGAATGTGACAGAAATGATTCAGCACTGTTCTCCGTTTCAATGGCATCTACTAAAATTGACTGTTTTGTCCTTGGCAGTAACCCTGTAGAACTCATTTCAATACCCAGTAGAAACAGAATAGTGTCCTCCCCATTTGTCTTCTCATGTCCATTGGCTTCTCAGTGTCCAACTTTATCTTTTGCAGTTGTATCTGCCAGATCCAGCCAAGCCAACCTACCAAGCCCATGACGTTACAGTTCTGCAAGATGGTGGCGCCCTTCCCATGAAACATTACGGGGCTTATCTTTTTCTCTTATGTCTACATTTGTCATTTTGTTATATCATTGTTGATTAGATTGGAAATACATTTAGAAAATCCTGTTAAGAGGGAGATAGGAAATGACATCACTGGGTAGATTAATAAAATGGTCTTGGAAGTATGTTCTTTCAAAAAGTTTTGCTCAATTTATAGCAACATTTTTTTGAGATGCATTCCACACCAAGGCTCAACGTTTTGGAGTTATGATAAGTGACCAGCTAAATGTAACAGTCCATGTCGAGGCTTTCATACACTGCTAATACATGAGATGATATGGCCCTTTTCAAAAAAAACTATTGTCTTGTATATCTGAGGAAAAGTCATAGAGTATATCCGTGAAAAGATGCGTCAATTCGAAATGTGAAAAACAAAACTTTATTGGTTAGGCTACCACATTCAAAAACAGCCCCTAACATTTATGACCACAATCACATCTAGCCTCTGTCTTGGACTGATTCTAAAACACTACCTGAGCCACATTGACAAATCTGACCTCTCCTCCAGGTAGAGCCCCAAACGAGCAGGTTGTGTAAAACCTCCTGTATTCACAATAGGCCACAGCCCAGTATCCGGAGTCAACCTTCATCAGACTGCTTGGTCCTTCAACTTATGTGGCACATACTTCACAACAACCACTCCTTCCTCTGTGATGTCATTTCATGTGATGGAATAGGTGAGCAGCTGTGATCCGCCATGCTGAGTGGAGTCACTCACTGAGAGTCCACAAACCAGAATCACGATCAGTGTGTTGGCCTTTTTACACACACACGTGTAATTTGATTCTGGTTTCCATGGCTCTCACAGGTACCCCACACAAAGATGACGACACAACAGGGGGGGGATCAGTGAACACTGGGACAACCTGCATTAACACAAGGTGTGTGTCATTCTAGGACAACACCGTCGACCTACATTGAGCTAGAGGAAGAGCAGCACTCCTGTGAGCGGCGTCCTTGGATTTCCTACACACGACCACCGTCACCTCCACACAGACTCCTCACAAACAAACGGCCGAGGAAAACAAGACACCCAGCCTGAGGGAGGAGGAAAGGGGGCAAACTGTCACCCACCACCATAACGGGGGTCGTGGTTAGCGCACACTAAACGGTGAGGGAATCGTTTCCTCGATCAAGCCGCGCAGAGACGTGAGGAGGAGCGTTTGCTTCCGGAGCAGCGTCGCCCGGATCCCTACGGAGCACAGCGGCATCTGGAGAGGGAAGGAGGTGCGGAAACAAGCCGAGGGGGAGAGAGAGAGAGAGAGAGAGAGAGAAGAGAGGACCTAGAGGAGAGGAGGACAACATACTACGCAGCAGTAACGTGAAAACACTGGAGGTGAGTGATGTGTGTGCCAGGGAGCTCCGCCTGATCGCTGAAGGAGGCTGTCGAACGCGTAGCCGTTTCTCTCAGAGCTAACATTACCTGTCGCAGGGGAACGATTATACATTCTCAACGTGAGTAACTTTCTTCATATTCACCTCCGGGCGACGCATTACACGGGGGAGGTTGTGAAGCAAAGTCGAGAAGGTGAATGGGAGGCTGCGGTGCTGAATAGTGTGTGTGTGTTGGGGCGCTGCGTGTACTGTGCGTTTCTTCATCTGGCTCCATGTCGTGATTTGACGTCTGTGTGGGTCGGGATCGGACGCTGAGTCCGCGGTGTCAGGGTGCCTCAAAAAAAGCGTGCTCCCTTTGCAACCTTCCCAGAGCCATTAGCTCTGTGGTCGTCAGGGAGGTATGCGGGAAAACGGCTGGATGTGGTCTTGATTAGTAATGGCAAGTAATTCTGATTCCCAGACGCCGGCAGTTTGTGCGTCCTCATCTAAGAGGCCTGTCGTCGAACTGGAGCTGCACTGATCTGGCCCCTAAAACCGCTTGTTTCTTCTGCACCAAGTGGTCATCCAGTGTTCAAAGTAGATGCTCTGATTTCTACTAAAGTGCGTGGTTTTTACCGGGGGGATCAGTTTGGGACAGGGCTTGTATGTCAGCATTGGGGGAAGGATGTGCTGTTAGGAGACGAAGTAAGTCAGGGTACATGGGAGCTGGGGGCATACTACGTGTACACAAAGCAGGATCTAACAGCGTCTTCATGACTCCATGGTTTGATTTACTCAACATCCACAACGTCCTGCAGCTCCTCATTAGCGGTTGCCTTGGCCGTCATTATGAAGTCAGGTTAGGGTTGGGGTGAGAATGGCGCTCATTGTCAGTCCGGCAGATAGACAAGAGTGGTGACTTGAGTCATGAATGATGCTGTGGACTGAGGTCACAAGCTGTGCAGGCCCCGGGGTTAAAGGTTGTGGAACTGGTTGTATTGGTGCATGGTGCTGGCTTGCCTCGACAGGCTAATTGTTCCCGCTCTTGTTGGGTTCATTTCTGCCATGCCTGTGAGATAACAGGCCAGGATGTTACATACGAACCCTGAGCCACTCCAATAACCTGTTATTGTTTCTTACGTCAAGACCATTAGAATGTTATCACTACTGTGTAACATTTGGATCACTGTGTCAGTCATTAAGACCATCAACTCCATCAAGTCAGAGGTCCATCTTATGACTAGTTGCCGTGTTGTGGGGGTGGACATGCAGGAGCTTGGAGGATTAAGGCCTGATGCCTTTCCTGATGCCCTGCGGTGGGTTCAAACCCGCAGCCTCCGACCAATCCGTTCCTGAATTGCGGGCTCTACCGCTGAGCTACAGCGGCCCCCAACAGCATCAACTCAATGAAGTCATTTGGCTGTTTTTATAAGGAGGAAGAGAGCTGCAATATTTCACTCGTCCTCTGTTATCCAAAGCTATTCGCCCTCAGTGAGGGAGCGTTGCTCAAACTTTCATGAGGAATTGTTCTGTAATTAGAGTGAAACAACTTCTGACTTGGCAGATCTAATGTGCCAGGGCCCCCAGGAGGGAGAGGAGACCCACAATAACATCCATTACCAAAGGATCCCGTCACTGTTTTTGGTTCGTGCCAATGAGGTCCCCCCCCATGCTTTCCTGTCTTGTCGACACGATACCTCTCCATCTGCTATGCTTTGCATGTTGCTGTGCATGTACATTGAGGAGGTATTGATCAGGACTTGCACCCAGACAAACATCCATGAATTGAAACACAGACTGAAAATTCTCAATGTTAGATTCAAAGTGTGCTGTCCTGATGCTGTTTCTTGAACGCGCCCCAGTTGTGAGCAAGCGTTCATGGATGCACGGTGGTTGCGGTTGTTATTTGCTGTTAATGTGAATGCGGAGGAGTTGGTCTGGTGAGTGAATCGGTTGCTGCGTCACCACAGTTAAAAAAAAAAGTGCACCGTAATTCCGACTCTTCCTCCCTTTATCACTCTCCCCATCTCCGTCCGCTCGTTCTCCAAACTGTGGCTGTGTGTGTGTGTGTGTGTGTGTGTGTGTGTGTGTGTGTGTGTGTGTGTGTGTGTGTGTGTTGGATGCATTTGCATATGCCAACAGAATATCTAAACCCAAATAGCTGAAGGAGACAGAAAAAGGTAGAGAG
>OMLC01067348.1:0-13058 GCA_900302585.1 Regalecus glesne | reverse complement strand
TTGTGAGAAGGGGGGGGGGGGGGGGGGGGGGGGGTTAAGGCTGGATTCAAACCCGCAGTGGGTTTGAATCCCACTGAAGCTACATTAAGATTCAGTAATATCCAAAACATCCTCTGGCATCCGTAAAAGTAACATGCATTTGTCCGTTTGAAAACGCATTAAAAACATATTTTACCAGTCAGTGTATAGCGAGGTGTTCCAGGCACATCCTGCTGGGAGGACCAGGTGGAGGGATTAAATCTCCACACTGGCCAGGGAATGCCTCGGGATTCCCCCAGTCAGAGCTGGTTGATGTGGCCAGAGAAAAAGGGAGATTGGGGTCCCCTCCTGGAACTGCTACCTCCGCAACCTGAGTTGGGATAAGCGGTTGAGGGTGGATAGATAGATGGATGTATAGTGAGAAACTGAATCCTAGTGCATTTTTCCAGATGATCCAGTTAGACATGTTTATTTAAATCAAATCCTCCGTATAGAAGACATATAATCCAGTCTCAAGGTTAATCTTGCGTAGAGCTCCACTTACACATAAGCCTTTGGTGTCCAACTTTCAAGTTGGAGAGCTGCAGAGCGTTTTAATAGCCCTGCGTCCAACCCGACCAAACAGTCCGAGGTGTGCCTCTAAGCACCTTTTTAAATGGATAGCAAATTGTTATAGAATTATGCCTGGGTCTGAAAAGGGGAATGTGCTGCCCACTGTAAACGTCTTGTGCTTGTCTGTCTGGCTCTTGATCTTTCCTGCCTCACCTCTAAATGTGTCCCTGCTTCCCTGTGAGCTGGAAGTAATTGAGCTCTGCATGTGGTAAAAAGCATCGTCTCCTTTCCACTTTACAGTAACCATGGGGTTCTTCGATGACATTCTCATTCCGCCGGAGTCGCTGCAGCAGCCTGCCAAATTGTATCCTGAACCTCATCTGAGAGAAAACATTTCTATTAAAGGGGACAATGGTCCGTGGTGTGACTGTTTTCTCACTTGGCTTCGAGGAAAGTTTCACCATGAGTTAAGCGTTGCCATGTAAGCCAAAACCGGGTTCTGCTTTTTAACGCAACTCGAGCTGCTGAGCCAAGACGTTTTCCTTAGCCACTGTCCCAGTGATGAAGCAGAGCAGGTCTGGGTGTGGGAATACGAGACGGACGAGGGGGCCCATGACCTCTATATGGACCAAGGTGAGGAGGTTCGCTTCCGGGTCACCGACGAAGTCTTCCTGGATACATCGCCGACGGGCCCCACGGCTGCGACGACAGACACGCCACCGCAACCAGGACAATCCACGGCCCCGCCAGCAGAAGAGCCTGTGCAAAAGAAAGAGTCGCCATACACAATAATTGTGAGTTATTCAAGCATTTCTAATGTGAATGCATATGTGTCTTGATTCACCATGGTGACGGCATCTACCACATCATCTCAGTCAGCATAGATTTCACCACTTCTCCGCCTTTTGGCTTAGATGAAGTGTCGCAATCCGTGATGGACATTAGTGGTTTCATCCCCTGGAGAAAGCATGTTGAGGTGTCCTCGAGCAAGATGGCGAGCCCCAGACTGTTCCCCACGCGCCGGCGTCCCTCACTGCTTCTATACAATAGGATGGGTTAAATGCAGAGAGCCAATCCCACCGGCCTTGGTCATGTAGCAAATAAAACAATCTGTTCTATCACACCAGCTTGTTAAGAGTCAAGAGGTTTACCTCTCCTTCACCGTTTCCTTGTGTTTCAGGGGACCATCTGCGAGCCGGGCCTAGGCCTCCTGTCGTGGTGGAACAGCTAGAAACCGGTGTTTTGTGAATACAGTAGGGGTTAGGCTGACTTGAGCAGATCTGCTGTCTCTACTCAAAGCAAATGAGTAGTAGACTGCTAACAAAACAAGAGGATAGGAACCGATGGACAGCTCTCTCGCTGAGTTGTGACCCCCCCCATAAAGATCAGGAGTCTGTGAAGGGATGATGAACGGACTCGTTTTTTTAAAAGTGCTTTTCTAGTCTAGCGACCACTCAAACCGCTTTACAATGTATTCCTCACATCACCAAGCATGGGGACTCAGGCTGGATACCCTTTGCTGATGCCCCGCTGTGGGGGGGAACCCATGATGCCTGACTTGGCGGTACACACTCCACCACGGAGCTACGGCGACCCCCGGGAAAAGGATCCTGTTGACATGGACGATGACGTTGCCATAGTCCGTAGTCGCCATACTGGGAGCTCCTGTTCGACTGCTGTGATTAAATCCTGCTGTAATTGTGAGACACAGACACAGAGATCTTTGTACATGATCATTGGGGGTACGTTCAATCTCTGAAAGACTGGTGACAGGCTCTCTGAGCCTCTAGGAGGCCTGTTGGGGGAGATGATACAGCCCCACATGAGGAGCCCTGTCACACTAAGGTTCCCTCTCCTGAGTTGTTGGTGAAAGCTGACACTCCCACTTCCCACCACTAATCTTCCAGAGTTTTCAGCCCACCCAAGGTAGAACTCTTTTATTTCCCATTTAAATGCAAAAGTGTGAATTGTTTATTAAAATTTATACATGAACTCATAAGAATTGTTGATCATTTCATGTTCTTTCTACTCAATTTGGTATTTTCAATGTGAATAAATTCAGAGATGTTGAGGTGAAAACTGAATCTCGGATGTCTCGGGTGATGCTGAGAGAGGTTGATTTGATGTCACCCATGTCTCTACGTCGTGGAGGTCAACACGGGCTTGGATGTGGCCTCGGGGATTAAGGCAGGATGCCCTTCCCGACACCCTGACCTAGGTTTGAAGCAGGTGCCTCTGGTTCATCAGTGCCTGAAGTGCAGCTCATCTAAGAAGAAAAAGATTTGAATAATAAAGTTGGAATCAAGTGTGAGATATGTCCTGTACTTGCAGGACAATCCATACCATGAAACATCACATTTTACTCAATGATAAAAATCTGTATTGGGGGGGGGCTGAGGGGAGTGTGGCTTAGTGGGTAGCGTAGTCTGGGGATTGGAAGGTTGCAGATTCGATCCTGGCTCCAACAGAAAAGTGTCAAAGTGTCCTCGAGCAAGAAACCTTTCCCCTCACTTCTCTGCCCTATGATGGACTGGTTGACCTGTCTAACAGGGGTGTTTCCCTGGGCTGAGATGGGCTCCAGTTCCCCTGTGACCCGGCCTCTGATAAGCGGCTGACTAAGGATGGATGGAGGGTTTGTGTTGTGTTGGTCTTCCCAGTTATTCACATGCACATTTTCCCCTTTTCCTCAAACAGACTTGCTGTGAGGCACATGCATGTTTAATCTAGAACAGTAAGAGGGCACGTCATCAAAATGGAGGCTTGTGTGACTTATATATTTATTTAGCTTTATTTGTCATTCTGTGTGATTATAGGGCATGGATCCCATGAGGGATTAGCGACAGGCTGTGTTTGAAGGACAGTGAAGGGCAAAGGTTGCACTACTGTTATCAGGGATGCACATCCAGCTTCTTCTTCTCCTGTTGTGGATGTGTGGCGCTGCAAGCTGCCAGTGGATTACAGCACACCAGTGTTTGTTGTCCAAGCAAACGTCCCTGTGCTCATTGTTTCATGTGACAACTGAAGTGGTCCAACAAACGCATGTGTTGGTATCTAAAAAGAGGAAAAACCGTGTTGAATGTAAACACATCAACCACATTCAGAGCAGAGGGATATCCAATGTCACTCATTCCATCCAGCTCCACTAACCTGCAGCACCATCACTAGCTCTCCATCACATCCTGAACAGACTCTCACTCACACGCAGGGGGAGTTGCAACGCACACATGGGTAGAGGCGCATCACACACACACACACACACAGACTCTCTCTCTCTCTCTCTCTCTCACACACACACACACACACACACTCAAAGGGGGAGAGTCGCATCACGCCATCGGAATCTCTGCCAGCTGCGCAGACTCACCGCCCCTAACATCAGGCTAGTCCGTCGGTTTACGCGGATTTACTCGACTTATTTATTTAATAACACGTTATATAATAGATAGCGAGGAGAACACACTCCCCATCCTCAACCTGCCGTCGCTATCCGATGCTGTAAGTAACATCCTTTAACAACTACTGATAATGATTGATAAATCCCTGCAAGGGGTTGGGTTCCGTATTTTGGGGGGGGCTATTGTGTGGCTTGAAACTATTAGAGGTCCTCTGCGTTGCATGACACGGAGATAGATCGTCAGTGGTTATCGATATATCCGCGAATGAATGGATGAATGAATGTCAGGCTGTTTTTTGTGTTCAGAGTGTGCGGTTTGTCAATAACTCGTCGATATATCGACGAAGACCACGTTTCACCCACCCATCGATCGGTATTCTCAAGACGAGCGGCGGAGCCGCTTGCTTGGTTTTGTTGTCCAAGTTATTGTGTCGTCCGTGTGGCGCCTGTGCCAAATGGAAATTTCCTTCATCGGATTTCTGTCCGATATTCCCGTTAGCCGGACGAAAATGATGGAGAATTGACGAAAAAGGCCCGTTTAAACGCGTCGAGACACATTCACAGTCACTTTATTTGATAATGCTGAGATGGAGCAAAACTGAATTTATGCTGAGTGTTAAGAGACAGGATACACGCCCACGCAACGTGACCAGCTAGAAGGTTTGTTAATTTCTGTACATCACGTTTCTTAACAAACCTCTCCGTCAACACGAAGTGGAGCATATAGCCAACCACAAAATGGGGCAATGACAACGAGACAGAGAGAGAGAGAGAGCTAGTTACTCCTCTATTTTCATGATTTAGGACGTATAATATAACGTGTTTATTTAATGCACCGTCAGACGGTGAACACTTTCGTTTTCGTCCCTCATCAGGTTATAAATCAAGCCCACTTCAACCAGCCATAGATATGTCCCAGATGAAACCCTCTCATAGAGCTCAACTTTCTACACCGGTGCCAACTGACGTTATTTTGCGGGACATGTGGCACAAACTAAGTATACTGTCCTGTTTTGGTCCGTTTCCATGTTCATTAACTCCATTTTGCACCAGCGTCATTGCCAATCACAACAGAGCCTTCATCCACAGACGTCCGCACAAGGGAGGACCTATTAACATCCTAGTAGTCACCCTACCGAACATATAGAGACGATCAAGACGTTTGAATTTGAAAAATATGTGATTTTGAGCACATGTGAGAAAGACCATGCCAAGTCCTTTAATAGGTACCACACGCCTATACGACATGCTTACGTCACTGCCCACAGGAGGCAGGACGTCGGTGATGCTGCGGCGTCACGTCTGGCGTCACGTCACGGAGTTCCGGCAGTGTTGACCAGTGTAACCTTGATGAAGCGTGGCAGGGAGTGAGGAGTGTCGAGGGGCCCTATCTGGAGCACTGCGCCTTGCTGCTCCCTATCACACACAGTGCTCCGTGTCTCCCTTCACAGCCCACACAATGGACGCCATTGTTTCCCTGGTCTTGTTTTCCCATTTCAGGCAGATGATGCACAAGGAGCTGCGGATACTCGGTGTCAGAAGCTGCTGCTGATCTTGTTTCTGGTCCTCTGTGCACTGTCTATATCAGAAGGTCAAGATGATCGTTCTGAATTAAATGTGTCCCGGGGTGAATTAGCCCTGACGGTGACAATTCTGCAATGACAGGGTGATCATCTTGTTCTCATCCTTAACTTGGATTTAACTAATGAATGTAATCCTGAGGAGATGGGAGATCTCATTTTCAATGATGACCTCACTAGATGAACATTTTAACATGTTCCTCTACCAGTAGCATGCTTCATGCATAATTCATCAGTGTTATGTAATCTGTGTAGTCCGGTCCGGGATGCAAGTCATTTCATCCAGAATCAGACGGGACTTTCCCAGAACTCGAGCAGGAAGTGCCACTTTTATTACTTCTGCATGTTACATTTCCAGTGGTGTCTCCAATGAATACTCTTTTTGTTTGCTGGATGATCCCTCTCAACCCACTCATCCTATAAGCTTAACCCAATATGACAATTTCTCTTGCTCCCTTACCCTCCCCTTCCTCTCTCTTTCTAGATAGACTCCACCTGCCCACCCGGCCAGCTTGAAACAGCAGCACTGACCCGGATAACCAACTTACTCTGACACGGAGGCAGGCCTCAATTAGAAGACACACGAAGACGCGAGGGGACAGTCGGCAGTGTCAGCAGATCGCCAGCAGAGACAGCAGCTTGAAGAAAAGCCTTTCTGCTGTCACAGATCTGAGTGTGCCAACAGCACCCTGCACACACACACTCACACACACCGCCTTGGAAGACATGGCGGACCCCAGCCTCACGTCGCCCTCTGAGATGCCCCTACGTTCTCCCAGCACCCCTCTCTCCCTCTCCTTCCCTTTCCTGAGGGAGGGCAGCCGGGTGTGGGAAGAAGGGAGAGAACAGCCTCGGCCCCGGGAACTGCCCAGCC
The DNA here is from genome assembly GCA_900302585.1 of Regalecus glesne. Taxonomy (NCBI): domain Eukaryota; kingdom Metazoa; phylum Chordata; class Actinopteri; order Lampriformes; family Regalecidae; genus Regalecus; species Regalecus glesne. The sequence goes on along the minus strand of OMLC01067348.1, from coordinate 6,679 downwards.
CACTGCCCACCAAGCGCACCCGCACCTACTCAGCGTAAGAAGGGCTCAGCCGTGTCCTCTACTCTGTCCTGTGGTTAAGACTGATGCACACTGTGTTGTGGTGTGGCTGGGGTCTGTTTGTGGAGCGTGTCAGGATGGAGGATAGAAATTTAATCTGTTTGTCTCTGTGTGATCTCCCAATGTGGAGGTACTGCCACCTCCCCTCTCAATGTGTTCTCAATCTGGCAAAGGGAGTTTGAGTCGATAATGCGCATTACTCCATCTGCACCTCCTCCTCCCCCGGTCACCCTCTCTGTCGGTTCTTCCATTTCTATTGGCCCTCCTTCATTTCACCATCTCCCTTTCTGTGCTGTCCCTCTCTCTCTTTATCAGACAAAAACAGGTTTTATTATTCAACTATCTCTATTGGTGTCCATCTAATGGGTTAATAGTCATCATGATGACAAGCTGCAGTTTTGTATTAGATGCCAAAAGATGGAATTTCATCCTCTCTCTCTCTCTCTCTCTCTCTCTCTCTCTCTCTCTCTCTCTCTAGGACGGTACGTGCTCACTCAGGCCCGGTGTTCAAGGGTGTGTGCAAGAACTTCTCCAGGTCACAAGGTCACGGCTTCCTCCGCCCATCCCATGGCGGTGAGGACATCTTCGTTCACATCTCAGAGTGAGTGGCGACTGCACATAACACAGGTTTCAAGAGATCACATGTCCAACAGATATAGATGACACAGGAAAAACCGCAGTTGATGGTGATTGTCATGACACCTCTGGGCTGTGTAACTAGGGCAGATCAGGCTTTTGCTCATCAACGTGAAACGTCGCAGTACAAAAATCAGCACAAACCATGAGGTGGAAAAACAAACTTATGCCCAACTAAATGACCCTTAGTATTTAATTAAGTCGACTAAATTACCGTCAAACTGGGGTTCAGGGTTTAAGGGTGTCCAAAATGATGCCAGAAGAATGGGAAGGTGTGGCTCCGTCATTTAAGAATCCACTCTGGGTTATCATTTACTGGTTTTGGCTGCAGTAGTTCGATGGTAGAGCATGTGCTCTGTGAACTGACGAGCGAGAGGCTGCAGGTTAGAATCCACCAAAGGGTGGCAGGAGGAGCCTCCGGCCCTAATCCCCTAAACTCCATCTAAGTCGGTGTCCACCCCCACAACATGGAGCTAATGGTGACACGTAAAACGGACCTCTTGTGTATTAAAGACCCACCCTCACCTTCTTCTTCAGAGATTAGTCGACCAGCACGAATTGTGGGACTATCCAGCGGAGCATCTCAGAATGCTCTGGTAATGAGATTTTTAAGAATTAATCCACAGCCACATGATGCCAGTATATCCCAAACATCTGCAGGCTGAATTCAAACCATGTGTACAATGAACATACAGAGTGAAGGTGAATGTTTTTTCATGCAGTTCTTTGTGTCCTGGGGGAAAATGACCTGACATGGGTGGTCGTCTAGGATGCTCGATGAGGACACATCATTGATTATCTTGTGCCTCTTCAGTCATCACATGAGCGTTCGTCAAAGCCTAATTCCAGCACCTTGAACTGTTTTTCGTGTTCAGCGTGCAAATACTGAGTCATTCACAGCAACAAGGCCTCTCATTCAGGCCCCATGTCGGTCTCCAGACTGGCGTAACTCTGTGTCAATTGCATGGTGATCTGTCAGTTTCAGCATTTCTCGGCTATTCCTGACTCTAAAACGACGACGGCGTCTGGGTTTATTAGCCCGGTTTGTATGTTCGCCACAACTCAATCTGCTTATCTCGATCCATTTCAGCATCGAGGGGGAGTATGTCCCGGTGGAGGGGGATGAGGTCACGTACAAAGTCTGCCGAGTCCCGCCCAAGAATCTCAAGGTGCAAGCGGTGGAGGTGAAAATCATACATCTTAACCCGGGGACGAAGCACGAGACCTGGTCTGGACAGATCATCAGCTCCTAGGCCTTCAGCTCTGGGCCCAAGAGAGGCACACTGGGGGATGGAGGGGAGGGAGGTGGGGTAGGGACTCGGGTGATTAAGGCCATGTTCACACTAACGCGGATAAATTCTCTCCATTTTAGCCCTTCATCCACGCTAAGCCTTTTTCGACCGCCAAAGGGAGCTTTCCAGAAACGCTGACGTCAGATTGTTCTGTCAAGAGAAAATTAAAATTAGACTAAAAATCGAGAGTAAGGAATCTCCCTGCTTTGGATGCAAACGGTGTTCTTTTCGAAACCAATCCGAACGTGCCAGCGTGGAGGGAAAATGCTTGGCCCCGCTTCCGACCTAAAAAGTGTGCTGACCACTTTCTCCGGAGTTGGTGTGGACGTGGCCTTTAAGGTTGTAGCAGGGGACGAGGAAGAGAGTCACAGCACCAGACTCTCAGATGGATCTATTCTATTATGTGTACGTCTCACCCATTTGCAGTGGTTCTGATCTCTCTGCCGCTGTTCAGGATGAAACCTGTGGACGTTTCCACAGCAGCGAAGAGATTAGATTAATGTTAGGTGGGAGGGTCGTTATGGGAGTAGATGCAGCCGGTGATAAGCAGGGTATAGGAGGTCCAGGGTTGAGGAACGGGAGGATCTGGCTTTAGCACCGCAACAGCCCGACACACACCGTATTCGGTAGTAACCTGTTAGGCCGTTGAGGTACAGCCAGTCAGTCCTCTGAACTGGGACGCGCAGATTTTAAGAAGTGACGGAGACTCTGAGACGAGTCTCAAGAGAGACACGGAGCCACGCTGAATTCAGTTCTACTTCCTGTCTAGTCAGGGTAGTGGTGCACTTGTTCATTTGCACTCATTTCTCCCTGAATAGATGCGAAGGACTCGAGGATTCAGGTCTGGCTTTGGATGTGATGTGTTGGTTCCGTTTGTTTTACCCCGACCCGTGAGAGTTTTAACATCAGGCGTCGACTTGGGGTAGAAGGGCTGAACATTCAGCACAGGCGATGGTTGTGAATGTGAATGTGGAGAGCGAGCGGATGAGAGAAGGCTGAAGGAGCTTGACCGGCAGTTTATACTGAGAGAGAGAGATAGAGGGTCCATGGTGAATATTATATGTTACCCCACCCCACCCCTAAGAGCAGTGCTTCATAACGAACCCGCCCCGCATTTTCATCGGTGATGAAGATGTCAGAGATGGCACCCCGCGCCCACACCTCCACCCCACCCCTGTTAGGGTTCTTAGGCCTGACAGGGACACGCAGTGACCCGCCCGATATGCCCGTGTTTTTAAAACACTGCTTTAGAAAGACCAGTGGGAGCATGTCTTGTCTGTGACGGAGAGGAGAAATGGAAGTTTGAGGCGTCGTCGGTTGAGAAACGTCCGGGGGAGAGGGAGCTTTTAGCATGGACATTTGAAAACCTGTCTTACTGTGAATGGATTAGTCGTGGCTGTGAGTATTTTCCTTAAGGAGAAAAGAATAAATAAATTGTGTTTTATTTAATTAACTTATTTATTTGACGATGTCTTTTTTTTAGGTCATGTGTAGGTTTATGTCGAGATCGCTCCAGGTGATGCAGTCCGTGTGACGTGGTGACAAGTTGTCATTCGGGGGGCTGGGGTTAGGGTGGGGTTTTGTGGGCGGTCCCTCAATGGGAGAAAAACTTGCTTGTTTGTTCTAAAGTTCTGTTTACTACCCGGTTCGAGATGTTGTCTTCCGAATTGGGTCGAGCCACGAAACCGTTTAAAAAAAAAAGTAGAACTCGTCAAGTAGCTGATCCGTTTTTCTATTGCTAGAGAAAAGATGGCCACCATGTTGTTTGTTGAGAATAGCTGAACGGGATAAAACGGTGTCACTTTTGCAACTGATGCCGACCAGAGTTCGGCGTCACTGAAATGTGACTCCCAGTTACGTCACGTCTGTCCAGTATTGATCTTACTACATGTAGGTTTCTATAACATCTGTTCCATATGATAATAATCTCTATGCATCTTGTCTGTGTAGCGTGGCACCACCTGCATTTGTTCTGTTTGAGAACCAGATTTGTTTCCGTCACACCGGAGGGCACCTTCATGTTGTCACGGTTACCTATCAGGCCTTGAGAAAACATTAAAGCATTTTATGATACACGCATTTGGGTCGAGTCTGGATTCTTACAGTGTTACTGCACGCGTAACGTCTGCAAGTCAACCAAATGTTAGCAAGGAATGCAAGCAAAAGAAGAAGCTTTATTCTATTGTCACTGTACGTACAACAAAAGATGTTCTCTGCAATGAACCCATCCTACTGTGTAGGAACAGTGAGCAGCATCCAGGGACCATCTCCAGTTCTTTTTCCTTTCCCCTTGCTCATGGGCACAGGCGGGAGCATTAAGCCTAATGTATATGTCTTTTTAATATGGGAACAAACCAGAGCACCCAGAGGAAACTTACATAGGCAAAGGGGAGAAGATCCAAACTCCATATGGAAAGGACCTGGGACCGGATTTGAACCCCAGACCTTCTTGCTGTGAGTGCTAGCTAACCTCTTCACCACCATGGGACCACGACTGAGAGACCTGAGCTGAGGCCTGTTTATGGCTGAGAAGTAGGTTACATGAATGAAAAACCCGTTTGATAGTCCCTGTGCATGTTTACTGGGAACACACGTGACATTTCCCAGAACAAACCTCATAAATGGGCTAATTTCCCAGTTGAGGTCAATGTAGTCGATGCTTTTCACAGTGGTGTGATGCTCTACTACATTGTTGTCACCAGACTTTCTTAAATTTGAACTTGTATCATGGATATGGTGTACACATCAGCTTCATCTGTATAGTAGGGATTATTAAACTGAGCCTGAATCTACGCTGACCAGACCCCTACATGAATCTACCAAAATCATAGATTCAAATAGAATCAGGAAGGCCACAGCATGTGCAGAGCAGGGCAGGTTTTTCCCAGAAACTTCAGCCTTCTAGATGACCACAATACACTTAAGAAAAGTCTCCTGAGGACCCCCTGGGTAACTTCGAGGGGTCCAATGGAATCCATGCTGGATGCCACGGATGGCCTGTTAGAAAAGGGTGCAACACTAACCTACTTTTAAAGGCAGTCAGGAAGGAGGAAGTTTCTCCTCTCAAAAGACTATAAAGGCACCATGGATGCTTGCCAATCAGGACCTGGATTGAAGAACAGCGCCGCTGAATAGCAATGAAAGCTGAAAGGAGCGCATTGTCTCCCATTTGGTGTAAACAGCATTGACTTTGAAAGGGACAACCTTGCACCGACTGTAAGTCGGGCCTCCTTGCCAGCAGAGTCGATCATGAATTCCACATTGTTCCAGGGAATATCTGTGATGCATGAGGAGAAAAGAAGCTCAAGTCTATTCAGAATGGATCCTCCAGCAGGACGATAATCCAAAACACTCAGAGACATCACGGCTTAGAAAGAAAACTGGGGTCATTTCAAATGGGGCCCAAGAATCCCCGAGACAGTTGGAAAAGCAGTGAATGGAATCGCATTCTATTGGATTGAACAGAATAAAGTGGCTTTCATTGCGACTGATAAACAAGTATCAATGTCTACATCATATTACTTCTGAGATGGCATACTTCATGGATTAGGGTGGTTGTCTAGTGATTGGACGGTTGGTAGTTGGATTTACCCACCCCTGCAGAAAGCATACCGGGGTGTCCTTGAGGACCGCTGCGGGTGATCACTGCTCCTATGATAACTGTGATGGGTTGAATGCAGAGATCAAATTTCAATGTATGTATGCACAATGACAAATAAATGATGTTTCTTTAGCAAAGACAGCAATGCCGGCTACTGTAGAATTCACCCTATATTTACTGCAACAGGAATTTGTATTTTTGTTGTTATAGTTGAATAAATGATTCCAAGGTATGTTTTTCATTTATATGTATTCTGCAACTTGTCAATGGTATGAAAACTATTTGTGTATATCTATTTATCTATCTATAATGACATACATAATTATTTATACATATATTATTTTATATATACATGTTCTATGTATAAATGAAATGTTTTCAATGCTGTAGCTGTGTAACACTAGTCACTGTTGTGGTAAAGAAAAACATTGCATGGCTCCATTTGGTAAAATTATATCAAAAATGATTTATTATCGTGGACAAACATAAACAAAAACTCATATCCATACATGAGTTTCAAGGTAGAAACATGCAATCATGAGTAATAAGTAATACTATGTGATGATTAGACTTTATTGTGCAAGAAAATCCACATTTCTTTGTTTCCTAAAAGGTTCCAAGGAGTGTTAATAGTTAGTGTTAGATTTCTAGTGGAGAGGTTTTGTGAGTTTGCAAAGCATTTATTTATTTAGCACCATTCTTTATTATAATAATGATAATCACCTAGTCCAAGGTGCACTAGCTCCGTCTCACAGTGGTAAAACAAAGGAACCAATGCATTGCTCTGATAATTGGTGAGTCAGCAGAACTGAGACAAAGTCGATAACCTGGACCCTCAGATCCAAGACTAGATTAGATTCCTTAAAATACAATTTGCACATGTTTGAGGGTCCTTGGAGTCAGAAGATGCAGTTGACTTCTGAGTGTGTGAGGAAATCAAGATTGCTGGAATGATTCATGGGTCATAAACTACAGTTTAAAAAAAGGCCACAGCCTCCCTTAAACTTCATCATCTTACTCCATCCAAACACACACAGAGCAAAACCACAATAGCAACACTTGTGTGTGTGTGTGTATATATATATATATATAT
>OMLC01067347.1:0-13591 GCA_900302585.1 Regalecus glesne | reverse complement strand
CTACTACTACCACTACTACTACTACTACTACTACTACTACTACTACTACTACTACTACTACTACTACTACTACTACTACTACTACCACTACTACCACTACTACCACTACTACCACTACTACTACTACTACTGCTACTACTACTACTACTACTGCCACTACTCCACTACTACTACTACTACTACAAGTACTACTACTACTACTACTACTGCCACTACTACGACCACCACCACCACTACTACTACTACTACCACTACTACTACTACTACTACTAGTACTACTACTACTACTGCCACTACTACCACTACTACTGCCACTACTACTACCACCACCAATACTACTACCATTACTACTACTACTACTAGTACTACTACTACTGCCAATACTACCACTACTACTACTACTACTAGTACTACTACTACTACTACTACTACTGCCACTACTACTACCACCACCACCACTACTACTACTACCACTACTACTACTACTACTACTACTACTAGTACTAATACTACTACTGCCACTACTACCACTACTACTGCCAATACTACCACTACTACTAGTAGTAGTAGTAGTACTACTACTACTACTACTACTACTTCTACTACTACTACTACTACTACTACTACTACTACTACTACTACTACTACTAGAGGGCCATTCATCAAGAACAAACCCTTCCAGTTCTCTGGGGATTGGAAGGTGATTGACGTTATCCTAGTTTTAATTAAACCAACCTCAAATTCATTTAACAGCATGTAATGGGGGGGGGGCATGGCCATAGATTATGGGAACAACATGAGGGAAACAAATGCTTGCACCATAGGGTGTCCCTAGTCCTGTATAATGGCCTCATCTACCCCAGCCTTTTAAACAATCAGACAGAGCGACCTTCTGACTTTACAACTCCCACGAGATGGCCTCCTATGCCACCACAGATCCGCCATTGCATTATCAGTTTGGCACCAGATATTAGGCTTTGAAGGCATCTCTCAACATTAACTTGTCAAAATGTAGCGAAAGAGGTCAAGGATGACTCGTAAATCCATTTTACATTTTCCATCGCTCAGAGGCACATGGTTTTTCCTGGTTCTGCATCTTTTTCCATGGATATCAGATAGATGTGGTTTGTTAATATCAATCTTGCCATAAATTCCTGCATTGTGAAGTGCGCGACATTCAGTTTTTGTTGAGTCACAGATGTGCAAGTTCAATTCTGTTGTAACTGGTTAGATTGTAGCCTACTCGTGTCTAACACCTATCCTGTTAGGTGAGATTTGAGAGCCATGCTCCTCTTACTGAAGTAGTTTGTCTCCGTCTGGTGTATGGTGTCCTGATTTCTGAGACACTACAAGCTGCCTCGTAATGCTTGGAGAAACCACAATAACGTGTGACTCGTCAAAGCTCTTCCATAGCAGACATACTAGTTGGCATTCGACCCAACAGGACTCATACGCATGGCTGCCTTTGCAATAGTGGATTAATGGCTTCAAAGTCCTCATTTAATTAATTAATTCATTATCTAATTTTATTTCATAGCGTTTTTTTGTTTTTTTGCTATTTTCTCAACCCCTTGTCAATTTCCCAAGGTAAGCAAAATCCTATAACCAAAGTCAATAGAATTTGGCATATCTTGAGATATCTGTTTTACACGTCCAACAGATTACCCTTCCTGTCCTCCCACGATTGATTCAAACCCGCAGCCTCTGGCTTGTCAGTTCCCCAAGCACATGCTCTACCGCTGAGCTAATTCCTTTTTCAATTTGATCCAACAACAGCAACAACAACAAATGGTTAGACAGAAATCAACCAAGCTCCAGACAGCATCTGAGGCATCCAGATAACATCATTACATGACAGCCCTCGGAGTTGATCCCCAACACTGAACTGGGGAAAGCTTTATCTGCTGTTTGATGTGGATGGCGGTGGTTTATGCGGCTCTTCAGTTGGTTTAACTGGTTGTGCTTTAGAAGATGTGCCTGATCAATGTTCCCGATAGCGCTCTGAAAACAATAGTTCCGTGTTAAAGGAACAAACCAGATGTAACACTCAGATGTCTAACAATCAATAAAACACACAATCTTTTGGGGGTAGAAAAATAAAGTAGGTAGAACATTAAAGATGTCATCAATTTTGCCAATTACAGTAGAGGTACAAGTGACAGTTTTCATCCTTGATATCAAATGGTATGTGTTTTAGAGTCTTTAAAAATTCACCAACGCATGTAGATTCACGAAAATGTATCTCATCATCCCTCAGCATTCATTCAGCTGCCTTCCGCGCGGCCCAACAAATACCCAGCGATATATACGGGGGCGGCATGGCTCAGTGGGTAGAAGAGTCGTCTGGCAATCAGAAGGTTGCAGGTTCGATCCCCGGTCCTGCATACAGCATGTCTAGGTGTCCTTGAGCAAGACTCTTAACCCCTAACTGCTCCCCGAGCGCCATATGTTGGCAGCTCACTGCTCCTATACAATAGGTTGGGTCAAAAATGCAGAGAACAAATTTCCCCTTGCGGGACTGATAAGGGAATCATTATTATTATTATGTTGTGGAGAGGTGTCATGCAACCTCCACTAAATTTGCTCCTCCACTCTCCATTCAACCTGACCCCTCTAAAATGACTTCTGACCAGAACGTTTCCGGTCAAACTTCTTATCCAGTTGATGAGATACATTCGGCCTGCTAGTAGTCCTATAGTTGGTGCGTCTCTCAAATCGGTTTGTGTCCCAACATCTACTTAAACAATAGTTCCTATTTGACACGTATGATTACACTGCATGTACCTCAGCAATGGAACCCTGTCCTCCATATAATCTGTAATATTCTAATAGCATTTCTCAGGGTGTGGTCATAGTTTTATTTCAATCTGAGGAGGCCCAGTGATCAGCACTGCTGCTTCACAGCAGGTAGTAATGTCCTGGTCCCAGGTCCTTTCTGTGTGGAGTTTCCATGTTCTTCCCAGATCTGTGTGGCTTTCTGCCAGATGCTCAGGTTTCTCCCACTATTGAGAAATCATGTGTGTCAGGGGTTAACACTCCTTCCTGTGTCTATGGCCATGGCATGGCAAGAGCAACTACAGTTGGTCCCCAGGCCCCACTGCCCCTGGCTACATGGCTAGATGGGTTAAACGCAGAGAATGAATTCCCCCACGGGGCTTGATAAAATATATGTCCTTATTTTGTTTTTAACTTCATGGCGAACTCAAATGAGCATGCCCCCCCAGCAGATACCCTCCCTTATAGTCACACAGTTAATTAGCCTCATCTCAGGTAGTTGGCTGGCCCTTCAGCTCTGGCTGAAGGACAGTTCTGATGGAGCAGGTAGGAGTTAAGATTCCTCCCACAAACAAGCAAACGTACATATTCATAAAAGCCACAGCAGTGTAAAGTGTCTGGCCATGTTGCAGAGGCTACTTACAGTAATACTCGATCTCAAATGAGAGCAGGCTGAGCCGCAGAAAATGGAAGGTTGTGCCAAGAGCAGAAAATAAGCCCTGTAATTTTCACATCAGAAGGGAGACAGAAGTTGCCACTGTCCCAAATGGGCATCATAACCCAATGAATGCACAGCTACAAGAGAGACTTCAAAGTGTTTCCCTTTGTTTCTGTGATGCAAATGAGTTTGGAAAGAAAAACAAATGTGCTATTATGGAACTGACAGGATCCAATGTGTTTTCTAGCATATGAAGAGCTGCATAAAGCTCTTGAATCCATTTGAGCTGTTGCAGACCAAACACTGGAGCCAGAATGTGAGAAAATAATTCAATACTTTTGAAGATTGAATTATAGTAAATTATTGGTGTTCACACTTCTTACTTTTCAGCTTTGCACAACATCATTGCCCCTCCTCATACCTTACAAAGCTGTGATCCAATTCTATTTGGTAGTGAATTTACGATCTCAAGTACACGCGCATATTAAACAGACTAACAGTCAGGTCACATGCTCATGCACACCTCAGAACTTGAGGCAAAATGTGTTATTTTTCACAAACAGGGAGACAGTAAAATATGGATGTGGAGGAGCATATGTATTTAAGGTACATGTGTACACCTGCATATGTGGAACTCAGCATGTAGTGTTGAATTCTGAAGGACAGAGAGAGAGAGAGAGAGAGAGAGAGAGAGAGAGAGAGAGAGAGATTGGATGGATGGATGGATGGATGATGGATGATAGATGCATGGGTGGATGGATGGATGGATGGATGGATGGATGGATGGACGGATGGATGGATGATAGATGCATGGGTGGATGGATGGATGGATGGATGGATGGATGATAGATGCATGGATGGATGGATGAATGATAGATGCATGGATGGATGGATGGATGGATGGATGGATGGACGGATGGACGGATGGACGGACGGAGAGATATGTAGAGTGACAGAGTTAAATTGATGGATGGATGGATGCATAGACAGACAGACACACAGCCAGACAGACAGAAATACAGCCAGCCAGACAGACAGACAGACACACAGACAGACAGACAGACACACAGATAGACATACAGACGGATAAGCTAGGAGAAGCCTATCAAACCCCGGTACACAGCTGCATTGACAGCGGGGCAGTAGACAGCCATATTCCCATGTGTCCAGGGTGGCACTGTTAGTGTCACAGCTGACAGAGGTGAGGGAACACAATTCCATCCCCACCTTTTGTGTGTGAGACATCTCACAGCCAAGCCAGTGACAGATGTGCTCTTTCCTAAGCACCCGGAGGCCCCTTCACAGCATGCAGCATCAGACTAAATGTTAAGACCGATGGTTTGTGAGGATCACAGAGCGCGGAATTAATAATTGAACACCTTCATTAATTGCATTAAACTTTCTTCGCCAAGTCTTAAAAACCCTCCCCTGACAGTCAAACTTCTCAACAATGCCATCATCTCTGCCCCGCTTAGAGGAGCAGTGTCTGTGTGCGGGCCCGTGGGCTTTCCGTCCGGCTTTTCCCCAACACGTGTTTAATTTGAGGATCTGTCTTCATTAAGTGGTTCTCTGAAAACAAAGGTGAGATCTATCGATTATACCATGAACTGGAGGTCACCTCCACGGCGCTCAGTGCTTCAGTATATAGATCAACCTCTTGTCATGTCCCTGCAGCATTTAGCCACACTGCTTGACGTCTGAATCCAATCTGTAAGCACCACCACAAAACACTTGCTGTCATCTCTTCAGCCTGACATGGAGGGCGTAATTGTTCTTGGTCAGGCAGGCAGCATCTGTCTTGGCTGAAAATCATCATTGTCTTCTCCTCTTCTCACAGAACCAGGAATAAGTTTTAATTAGATGGTAGTGTAGTCAGTCACAAAGCAGCCCCTTGACAGCACCGACCACCAGCGCACACAGAAGAAGACTAACAGAGGGGGAGGGCAAAATAATTGGACACTGGTGCCCATTGCCCATGAGGAGATTTGTCCCATGATGCATTGCTTGATGTGGGGGAAGGAAGGGCAGAGACTTGTCAAATCCTACGACGCTACAAAGCTTGTAATTTGATTGCAGTATAGAACCCCACTGTGCCGTGAGCGACATGTTGGTTACGTAAGCCTGTTATGATCTGAAACACAGGGAAGCAATACTCGCATTCTGTCTGTGTGCATACGTACGTCTGCCGGTGCTCCGGGACACGTCTTCAGTGGTGTTCCTGGGGTCATTGGGTGTTTCAGGTCTTTCAGCATCATTCATCCTCCTCCAGGTGATCCAATCAGGGCTGATCAGACCCCAGTGTGTGTCCGGATGGCTAGATTACCTATGACCCTCATGATGCTCCTCTTTTGAGACACATCCATCTTGAGGCCCTCTCTCCTGTGGATGTCTCTCCTCCTCCTCTCTCCCTCGATGCCCAGATCGCTGAAGGCTCTGGCTAGAGGAAGGGGTGTGAATCCCCTGCATCTCCAGCTCGTGCCACATCCAGCCTCCTGGCATGGCGATGGCTGTGTTGCACTGCAGTTCATCAGGGAGGATCTCAGGCTTGCGGATGGTCTAATGGAACTAAGTGTAGAACAGTCTTGTATGATGAAATAACTTTTCTTCTGATACTTTTGGTTAATTTTCTGAATTATTTATAATATTAAGTTGTCACTTTGGGGCTTTTAAAATAATTAAAGTAACTCTAATTGGTTGTTGTATTTTCAAATGAAATATGTCCTCTGACCTTGACCCATCCTGCTTTATAGGAGCAGTGGGCAACTAAAACACCTGGGGATCCGCTGGGGGTTCAGTGTCTTGCTCAAGGACACTTCAGCACACTTTCTAAGATCGATCTGGGGATTTTACACTTACTAGACTACCCGTTGTACCTCTTGAGCCATGCCGCACAACAGGGAATGAAACACCGCTGGCCTCAGTACTACTCAATGTCGCCCCCAAGTGGCTGAAGGTGAGACACGAGAGAACGTTGGACACAACACTGTCATAGCAGAATGATCCTATAGGTCCTATAGCTTTAGTCCACACCTACTTGTGACATGATGTACACCATAGAGAAGAAAGCAGCTGTGCCAACAAGAATGGCTTCAAGGATGTCAGGGACATCAACCTTTCCCTCTTGCCTAGATAGGATCGGAAGGGATAATTTGGGGGAGATGGCTTCAGTGTGATGACTGCAAATTATGTTGATATGCTGTCATGTATTTTTTAATATCAAAACAAATAGAAGCTGGTGACTAGCGTGAAATATGAATTATCTTTCACATCAAAATGGCCACTCTACACCGCTCAATAGTCCCCATCTCTCTCCTTTTCCAAGAATAAGCCATCGATTTGTAATTAAGAAATCATCTGCGGAAGGAATTGCCTGCTACCGTTCATCACTGGACTTCCAGAGGCGCTTCATCTCGTATCTACGCTAGGATCTACAGTGAATCGGTTATTTCCCACTCTGCTCCAGTAACCACCATTATCCACAGAGCTCCAACAGGCAAATCTAACCTGTCCGCCTCTTGCCTTGCAGCTCATCAAAATGATTGCCTTGGCTCTGTTGGGAGTCTGTGCTCCTTTCTTCCCATGAACACAGTGACACATGGCATGGGAGGCTGGAGCAGGTCTGAGAAACCTCTCACCCTAGGGTCGGTTCACCTATGGAGGGGGGGGGTGAGTCAGATGGTTGGTCATGTTTTCTATGTTGGTTTTAAGAGGGATGTGAGCTTCGGGTCTATTGGGGTACCGCTCGGTGAACAGTTGTCATAATATTTATTCAGCATCATTATAATTGGCTTTGTATCATCGATTTAGCGTTGAATGTGAACATTTCATTAGGATCATCTTTCTGAATGTGGGCTCTTCTGAGGAAATGTTGGACTCAATAACCACACGGTTTGTTACCAGCTGGAATTGTTGGATAGGAAAATTAAGAAACTTATTTCTTACATTCCAGTCATACAGCACAGACACGCTGTCGGGGTTATATAAAGCACTCGGATTTCAGTAAATCAGTTCAAAAAGACGCACAAAAAATCTTTCTTAAAGAGGCATTTGGAAGAGGAAGTGTGTTAATTGGGAGCATGTGTAAGATATAAACAATAAGTAGAAGAAATTGTATATTATACGGTATTTGTTTAGCATATACACTATATATTTATATGTATACCTATATAAATGTATTCATCTATCAATGTGTTTAAACATATAATTAAAAATAGAATAAAACCATATCATTTGTGATGAATGGTTAAAAAGGGGTAGGAATAAAAAAGTGTATACTTTTCCTACAGAGTACTTCTCAAACAGTGTATACAAACTTTATTCAGAATCAAGTAGAATACATTTTTCACAATTCACAAAAAGACAAAATGGGAGAACAAATCAGGTGTTATATTAAATAATAATTAAAAAGTAGAAAAGGCTGGGATGGGATTCAAATAGGGGGAAACAAAATAGGAGGTAACAAAGAGGTAACCCTTTAGCGAGCTTACCTTAATCAAAGTCTGTGTCTGAAATCACATAGTAACACGCAAGCATTCAGTACTCCAAAATAGTATGTGAGTATTTTTAGTACGTCCAGAACTATAGTATGTATCAAGTAGTATGTGATAAAAACACCAGGACGTCATACTACATGCAGAGAAATCTCAGTATTTAAATTTCTGTATAAACTCTGGCATGAATATCTCATAATGTATCCCAAAACTTCATGTCGACAACTGACAAAGGCCACGGGCCTTACACGACCCAACCTGCAGAACAGTCACGGTTTATATCCAAGACCTCCTTTTCACCATGCTGAGCAAAAAATGTTGACAACCTAGTTTAATTTGACATAGAAATAAGGAGCTGTGACTCACCACACCAGTTGAAGAGCTGCAAGGAGTTGGGTGACTTGGCTCCATGGTGAAGTAACATCTGTAATACCTGTAATCTACAATACCTGGTACTTTTTACTCACATACTAAGCCCACATTAGAAGATAGAACACATGAGTAGTATGCAGCAAGTAGTATGTGATTTCAGACACGACCCATTGTGTTTGAACAATCAACCAAAGCCAACAGCTGACACAGGCGTGCATAGGTGACACCGATATGGAGTTTCTTCTTCTGCCAGTCTCATCTACATACATCCACACAAATCATTAAACCCAATGAGTTCAGCTCCCGACTGCAGTTTATTGATAGTTTGACCGGACCCATGCACCATAAATATTACCAATAAATACCACATGCACACTGTCACATCACTTCTGACAAACTTCATGTGCTACTCACAAACCATTTAGCTGGAAAATATGACACGGGTATAACAAGGGAAAAGGAACCAGATCATTTCTTGGTTTGCTCTAATGTCAGATGTGAAATAAATGATGACATCTGGTTGCGAATGCATGGAAATGAACCGAGAGCCATAAACAAAGACAGTGGTGGCTGTGGAGCCCTGGGATTCAGAATGGGCAGAGCTGGCTGGTGATATACACATGGTGATGTTAAGACGTGTATGTGTGAAATCCATCAACCTCCCCATGACATCCCTCCCCACGAACACAAAGTTTAGCCCTGTAGTTCCAAAAGATACCTGTTTTAATCTTAAATCAGAGAAAGACCTTGATTAGTCTGCAGTCTCTGGGACTACAGTGCTCTGATGGACCTAGTGGAGATATGGCATCCTAACCTCACCACTTATTTCACACTGACTCAGTCCCATAGGTGGCCTAGTACTGACTAAATGGTGGAGTCTCCTTCAACTCATGGTACCCCTGGAGGTTTGGCTCTGTGAAGAGACAGAGAGGGCAGTTAGGGCTAGGAAGTACCACAAGATCTGTTTGACTGAAATCTATGTTCCTAAACTAAGGCATTGCTTTCAGATGACTCTATCAGAAATGCACAGTGGATGACTGAGTTGGATTTTGACTTTAAGGCAGAGAAAAACAAAGTGAACAACAGACAGCAGTCGACGTGTGCAAAGACTTTTTTATATCTTAAAGAAAGTGGATTTATTTTTGGGTATTCGGTTGTCATCTGACCATCAACGTTATAATCCCTCACCGTGACCCCGACTGTTCGTTTTCAATTTTACTTTTCAAGTTGGCTTCTTTAAGTCCATCTGGATGTAACTCTAATCTGTATGAAGTTACAATGGATCTTCTACCCCCTAAGAATGTTTGCTTTTTATTTTAGAGCATTTCAAAGATTTTCAAGTGATAATCTTTTGAACATCCCAGATGATGTAGACAAAAACGGCCACTAGTAGAATGCGTTTGAGAGTGTAGATAAGCGTCACAGTACCAAAGGTCATATTCTGCTCCACCAGAGGCCTCTGCTCACTGCAGTTTACCACTTTGCCCTGAGCTGCTCCCAGGATGGTCATGATATCCACCAAGTTGAGCCTCCCCTCCTCCTTCGCCTCCTCTATTTCCTCCTTCAGCTCCATTGCCGCCTCTTCACGCTCCTGAATCTCCTCTTGGGTCAGCATGGCACTCAAACCCTGCCCCGCGGTGTTGTTCCCCACCTGTGGGGGCGCCAGCGAGCACAATGCCCTGACCTTACCGAACGACCTCAGATGCGCCACGTTGGCGCGGAGAAACAGCAGGAGCACATTGAGGTCATTTAAGGGGCATCCCAGCTTGCGACCACCGATGAGGCTGAGGGAGGGGAGCACCTCGTACACGGACAGGAAGGTGGTGTCCCACACGAAGAGCCGCACCAGGCTGAAGAGGACGATCGGAGCCAACAGAACGTAGATGGCGCCGTTGGCCACGCTTATGACCTGGAACACCAACTGGCCTGTCATTTTACACTGGACCAGTTCGGGCACCCAGCTCTGATCACGCAACATGCCTGTGCGAACGAAGCAGCTGAACTCATCTTGCATGAGGGCAGAGAGGTGGAAGTAGGCCAGATAGAGACAGGCGGCCGTCATGAAGATGAGGAGCAGGAAGCCACGCAAGAAGAGCATGCTGACCAGGAAGTAGGAGCCATGTTTGCATTGCATATATCGCTCCAACAGCGGGTACTCGAAGTAACGCCTCTTCTTTGCCCTGAAATGAACAACGAGGAAGTTCAGTGAATAGAGGTGTAAAAGGGGGGTCCAACCTATAGGTTGTGCTGTTAAGAGGCCAGGCTTCCCCAGAATTACCACTGAAAAAGATCAACCCTTCAACAAAGTCATGACTTAGACAGCAGCTACTGGTACAAATACAGCCAATCAGATGATAGCATCAACACGTCAAACCCCGCCCAGCCTACTTGTCACTCAAAGGCCATCTCATGAATGTGTTCGAGGATCAGACCAACCCTTACGGTTCAAGGGGCCAAATGTACCGACTGTTCCTCTCACCTCTCCAACTCAGCCTGAAATGTGAGGGGGTTCCTGGTCGTCTGGCGTATTTCCAGGATGCTCTGGGCAAGCCGGACCGAGCGGTTGTAAGACATGTCCAGCTCATCTATGATGAAGAGCAGGTCCGAGCCCAGAGCAGGGATGACCAGCTGGCGCCAGATCAGAGCCGGCAGATACATCAGCACAGCCATGGCCAGGAGGGAGTAGGGGAACATCTGGATGGACAGGGGGAGGAGAGAACGAGCGTGGAGATGTGAAGAAAATTAACACACGAAAGGAAAGAAGAAATGGTGAAAATTCAGATTGGAAGTTCTTCACAATTCTTGGCGTGGGTGCTTATTGAGATACGAGCGTGCTTCAGCTGCTGTGAAAGCAGCACATCTCTCTCACCTGATCAATGCTAATAATCCTAATCCCAGATTTCTCTTTAGACTGTTAGTAAACTTATCAAAAAGCTGCTCGACCCTCACCACCCGTGACTTTCTAGACTGTTTCTGCGACCAAGTCGATGAGACGTTAAACAGAATTAGTTCCTCAGTTCCAGCAGCTCCAGTCCTACAAAATTCACTTCTATAAAATGAATCACTGACAAAATGGGGGACGACTCGTGACAAAATGGACCCCCTCTAACAAGCAGGGGAACCGTTTACTGCAGAGCTGATGGAACATGAGCAACGATGGCCACTGTACGTCCTCAGTTTGTTGTTCTCGCTGCCAGGAGGGACGGACAGGGACACCACGGGTCCCAGCTTTAACCACTGGGTTAAAGTTTGGTTTAATTTCACATTAAAACCAACACTCTGACCTTTCAACCGTCAGTTTCTGACGTCAAGGCAGGAGAAGGACAACAGTTACAGAGTAGTGATTTTTAAATTGGCTACCGAGCAGTGTCAGCACCCCGTCATGAGAGCAGGAGCAGCTCGGGGCCGGTAATAAAAACCACAGTAGACATAAAAAATGAAATCAACATGTACAGTCGAGCGGACTTGATTCAGAATGGCTAAACTTACTTTGTGCACCCAGAGAGAGCGTTCCTCGAAGTTTCCACTGCTGTCAAACTCGTGGTGCATGAGTGAGTCCCAGCAGTACGTGTCCACATAGCTGGCCTGCTTGATGGTGAAGTTGCTGGGAGGAAAACAAGTGATCTGAGGCCCTGGAGAGAAAACAAGTATGTATATGTTACAATACTGAAAGATATCAAGGGGATGTGCTTTCTGCTCAGTTAAACCTGCACTGTCAGTCCCTGCAGGCTCCCTGAGCCGCAGCATCAACACACACAGGCACATGGACCTGTTCACAGGGAGGGTGGGCCGCTGCCTCTGTGTGTTCTAACCCCTCCATTTCAACTGCATTTTGCCGACGTTTCTGAGAAGCCGAAGCAGAAACATATGTTTCCCGAATGGCAACCTGGCATTTTAAGTTACATTCTAAAACCAGGCATGACTTGCTGTGTAATTAGTTCACCTTGGTTTGCCCGCAAACGTCTTGGTGCCTCAGCCTGCGCTCCACACCCATTCCTCCTCTGACAGGGGTGAGGCAAGGCTGGGGAGAGGACTTGGGAGGGAGAAACGTTAATGGGTGTGTTCCCCTCTCTGCTCCCGAGCTCTCACAAGACAAATACAGGGCTTCTATTTCCAGAAAGCCACAACATCTGCCCGGCTCTGTAGCAGTGGTGACACACTGCTGTCTGGATGTGAGGTCCACAGGCTGGTTCAGCTCTCTGTTGTCCTGGTCCTGTGCCATGCAGGGCCCGGTTGAGCCCATCAACTCTGTGTAGGCCGTGTTTTAATCCGCAGGGAGAGAGACGGTTTCACCAGTGGCCCCCATGACGTGGGGGTGCCCATGAAGTTAGAAGGAGTTTGGGGGGGAATTTAGGTTGGATGCCCCGCGGTGGGCTCAAAGCTACATCCTCTGGCTTGTCAGTTCCTGAAACAGGCGCTCTACTAATGAGTAACCACAGCCCCCTGTGCCACTCTACAGGGCCCAGCTGTGTATGAACTGTTTGTGTTTTGTGCCTTGGTCATGTGAGTGCAAATGTATGTTGTTGCTTTTGTTAGTTTTTACATTTTGACCCCCCCCACCTGAATCCCCTATAGTGTCCTACTGCTGGGTCAGTCTCTCTGATGCTCCTCTAGAACATCAACAGGAAGGAGGAAGTGGTAGCATGTGTCTCCTCCAAGTCACATGACCACTAGCCCTCACTAGTCCACACATCATGGTCTGGTGGGGAAAGCACAGTGCTTGGCCGTCAGAGGAGAATGAAGCAGAGTACTTTCCCTTCACTTAACCAAGAGGCCTGGACGACCCAGAGGGGGACACTAGTGAACCCAGAATACTTTATCCAACCTAACCCTTATACCCATGTGAGGCTTAGCCCATTATGACCCACTAACTATGGACCTCTGGCTGTGGTTGGAAACGGTGCAGCTGGGATTCAAACACCCGACTGTAGAGTGTAAATATATATGGACATGTCCATCCATCCATCCATCCATCCATCCATCCATCCATCCATCCATCCATCCATCCATCCATCCATCCATCCATCCATCCATCCATCCATCCATCCATCCATCCATCCATCCATCCATCCATCCATGCATCCATCCATCGTCATCCCCTGTTCCGATGTCGGGTGCAGGGAAGCCCGTGCCCATCTCAGTGGTCGCTGGGCAAAAGGTGGGAAATACCCTGGATGGGTCATCATTCCATATCAGCACAGAGTAGTCAGGGGAACAGCATCTTCTCTGCCAGTGCCGGGATCAAACCCGCAACCTTCCTATCACCAAACAACCGCTCTGCTCACTGAGGTCCCGC